>JAAAKG020148388.1:0-10264 GCA_010014905.2 Druon quercuslanigerum | reverse complement strand
ATTATTAAAAAAAAATGGAAAAATATGAAAAACAAATTTTTTTAGCACAATTATTTTTTCTTCACAAATACTTATTTTATATGCAAAAACAAAAAAAAATTCTCTTTCAAGTTTAAAAAAAATAATTTATAGATTCCGAGATATTCAACGTTGAATAAAGTGTTTTTTTATTTTAAAAAATGGTCATAACATCACAACGGCTCAATAAAAAAATGTCATCTTGAAATAATTTCAAAGAAAATACAAATGCGCATCTATATTTTTTTTTAATTTTTTTTTAGACCTACAAGTTTCTTCAAAAATGACACACGTTGTGAGAAAAAACAATGAAAAATATTATTGTTTTTTTACTATAAAAAACTTAATCAACATTTTTGTTGACAAAAACAATTGTATTTAAAAGGCATTGTCTCAAAGTGTAAGGCCACGTTGGATTTTTTTTAAATATGTGAATTTTTGACAGAGAAATAAAACTTTCTATTTCGAACAGTTTCGGCAATACTCGTTGACCGAGGGTGTTAGTTTTCATGAGGTATCGAGCAAAACTTCTACAGCAGGAAGAATTATTAAAGCAGCTTTTACTGCAATTCATCGACATTTTTCGTATTTGAGTCAAGAATTTATTCCCATCTGCTTCTTTCCAAATTAGTTTCCAATGAAACAAAGCATCTATTGCTTTTCCGTTTGAAAGGACACTTCAAAAATCAGAAACAAATTGAATCAATTTATTTTGAAGGAAAAGATTATATTGCTAAGAAGTCACTTGACTTCTTTATTGGATCTGTGCTTCTTTTTTATTTCATAGTCCAAAATTGGATAATTCATTTTAAATGCTTTCAAAAATCTTTTTGATTAATGCACTTGAAAAAAATATAGACGTGTATCGAAATTCGTTGTTAAACATTAATAAATTATCGCATATTGGAACCTTTAGTTTATGCGCGGGGTAACTAAAGGAGGGTTTATCGCACCTTCCGAGTCGATTTAATTAATAATTAATCATGCATGCAATAAATAAAAGCGATGTTATGGAGAAAGCACAATGTTCTATGTGAGAATACAAGGCACAAAACTTTCTGTATTAAGCTGCAGCTTTGAATGATAATTATCGATTGTTATTTTCAATAATCCGGTTATTCTCTAATTATCAGAAATAATCTAATTTTATAATAACAGGTGCCATGGCCCTACGCAGATAAGTTAAAGGCGGTGCACACGAACTGCGCCAGCGGTCAGGGTTTTACCTGTTAGCCAGGCGACCCTCTTCCTACGCTTCCTCAACTGCGCCAGCGGCCAAAATACAATACACTGTCCCATTTTGATAGGAGGAGCACCTGAATATACCTCTAGTATAATTAATTCTATCTGAAAACTACCAAATTTTACACCTTTTACCGCTGACGCAGTTCAGGTTTCAGTTTGGCTGTGTGGTTGACCGCTGGAACAGTTCGAGTGCGCCCAGTTAAAGGTGCAGAGATCAAATGTTGTTAGCCTAAAGTATTGTTAACTTTGATACCGTTCCAAGGTGAAAATTGAATGAATCTTTCCTTTTATCTCCACACGTTAGAAAAAGAGTTCCTGAAATCTTTCTCTAAAAAAAAAGTCATCGCTGATAAGCTGCCAGTGTCCCGCATTCGTTGTGCGGATAATTGGCTACCTTGTCTTATCTACTTTCTTAACTGGTTGAGGGCGTTAAAACTACCTTCCTCCCATAAGAATCTAAGCCTATTGGAAGGTAGTAAAATTATATTACACAGCTTCGTAGATCCGGGCACAGGATACAATCCTGCTCAGCTCGTCTGCTATTTTAATATAATTTATAATCGAGGGTAATATTCTTGTTCAAAATTTAAAAGAAATTCATTTCCTTTATTTTTATAAGCAAGAAAAATTCAACTGCTTTTAATCACCACGTACTTGCCAAGATTAAATTTTTGTGAATTCACCCAAAAAGAAAGCTGACTCGTACGAGCAACTACGCGCAGTTTCTCTTAAAGAGTTTGCTTTTTATAAACTGGGTTGGAAGATACAATGTTCGCGCTCTCTTCTAAGGTTTTTCTTCTTACGGCGAAGAATTTCAGAATATTTGCTTCTAAACTCAAAACGCTTCCCACTTTTAAGATTAAGGAAGCTAATTACAATATGCTGATAAAAGACAGTAATTCATATTTATTCACTTAACCAGTCTAACAAAAGTAATTTTCTGCAATTGTTTTCCTTGAAATTACTTTCCTTAAGAATTTGTTATTAACTTTTGAAAAACAGCATCATGAACAACTGCAAAGGTTTCTACAAAATACTTGAAGAAGATTATAATATCTGCACACCTATCATCAAATATATCATCGCCAAACAAGGAAAACGTCTTGCTCTTTTCTCAGATACCTCTTCAACAATCTTTTGTGAACAATAACAAGATGATACATATCTGTTTTGAAACGCATTGTTAATCATCAACAAATAAACACACGTACTGGTAGAAGCAACACGGTAACAAATTTGAGTGTATTATACAATCTTTTGTTTAAATTATGAAAATCGATTTGATGTGAAAGCATCATGGAAACAACCAAATCTCGTTTTTAACGACTTTAGGAAATTTGCATTCTGAAGAAGTGTGAAATTGATGTTTTAGCAAAAATGTTTCTTTGCCTGAGCAATCTGATTTGGCGTACCACTAAGATAGCTTTGAATATTTATTAATCGCGATTGTGTGACTTTTGACACCAATGGTTTCTGATTTGAAAAAAAAGCCTCGATCATTTTCAAAATATGCAATTTTTGTTTTTAACAGATGCGTAAGTTTAAAGCTTTGTTTTTAGTAGATTTGAACAAGATTGACAAATTAGCTTGATAACGTTTTTTTTCAATTGGAAATTTACCAAAAATAGAAAATTACAAAATATTACAAAAAATTTTTAAATACAAAGACAAATTAGACAAATTAAATTTTGTAATTAAAATTGTAATTGTTCGAGCTGGGAAAGGGAAGGGATGAATTCTGTCTAAGACTATCCCTTTTCCAGCTTTATGCGATGTTAATTTAAGTCAAGATTAAGTCTTTAATTTTAAAAACTAATAGATACTATAATTTTAAAAAATTTTAATTGATACTATCACAATCCGCATTAGTCTCTGTCAGAATTATTTTATTTAAAAATTTATAATCAATACGTATTTTTTATTCAGACATCAAATTTGATTTATTTCTATAAAAAAAGTTTTTCTGTTTAAAATAGATGTTTCAAATATTACGAATGACAATAATTTCCTTACTCTTCAATAAAGTGTATTAATTTTTCAATCGTTTTGGATCAAATCCAAGAATATTTTTCGGCATTGCATCAATTTCGAATTATTTTAATGAAAAAATTTCACGATAAAGACCGTATTCTCAAATATTAGGCATTACTATAGCTTCTTTCTGTTCCATATTCTTACTGTATCAATATTATAAGTCAATCGATTCGTCTTGAATCAACACATCTTTTTTATTCTCACATAAAATTTAAAGTATGAGAATGAAACAATTTTTATTATAAAAATCGATTTATAATATAAAATAAATAACGCTAACTTCCTTAATCTTTGATAAAATGTATTAATATTATAGCACAATCGATTTGCCTCGAACCAAGGAACCTTTTATGTTCTTGCACTAACTTTGAATAATGTTAATGAAAAAAGTTTTACTATAAAAATAAGATTTTTTTAAATATTAACAAGTGCTAAGAAATTCAATAAATATTTAATTAAATCTTCAGTCAGTTCGAAGATATTAGTGGTGAAAATAAGTCCTTTTGCTTCGAGGAAGCAAAAATTATAAGAATTTGAAAGATCCAAAAAAAGCAATAAATCATACCAGCCACCTTTTCTCACTAATAAGACATATAATCTTCTAATCGAGCATTTTGATTCCCCGGCATTTGTGATTTTTTTAAACAATAGACAAACTAAATTTTTTATTTTGATCAATACAAGAATAGAAGTTTACAGAAAATACAAAATAATACAACATTTTTTAAATATAATGAAAAATTAATTTTTTATATTTAAAATGGTAATTTCATATGTTTGGAGTTGAAAAGGATAGAGGGGAATTCTGAGGTACCCTATCACTTTCCCAGCTTTATGCTAAATTCATTTAATATAAGATACATTTTTCAATTTAAAAAAATGAATACTAAAATGTAAAAAAATGTTCAATGATTACTTTAACGATCCCTATCAGTCTCTGTTAGAATTATTTTATTTTAAAATTAATATTCAAAAAGTCGTTTTTGTTCATACATCAAATTTGATTTATGCCGATGAAAAAAGTTTTTCTGTTAAAAACAGATGTTTTAAATATTACGAATGAGCATAACTTCCTTACTCTTCAATAAAGTGTTTTAATATTAGTGAGCCTCCACATATTACGTAACGCATTTTCCTGCCATTTCTGCCCCCCCCCCCCTCTACATAACAATTTTTCTATAGAAAATGTACGTAACTTAAATACAGGCGCTGCGCTATAGCAGACCCCACTCCCCCCATATGCGCGTTACGTAATATGTGAATCCTCCCTTATAGGTTATTCAATTTGCATCGAATCAAAGAATCTTTTTCGTTATTGCATCAATTTTGAATTATGTGTTTGACAAAAATTTGATTATAAAAGCAATCGTTTTTGTCTCGAATCAACAAAAATTTTTTACTATCACATAAACTTTAAATGATGATATCCATAACTTCCTTACTCTTTATTAAAATATATTAATATTATGAGCTAATAAATTTTGTTCGAGCTGAGGAATCTTTTTTATTGTTGTATAAACTTTTTATTATGTTGAAGAAGAAAGTTTTACTATAAAAACCGTATTTTCAAACATTATGCATTACCATAGCTCGTTTTGAACTAAGAAATATTTTATTTTTTTGCAACAGCTTTGAATTATGTTAGTTTAAAAAGTTTTACTGTAAAAAACGGATTTTTAAAATGTTATTAAATTCTAAAGAAATTAAATATGTATTTTAGAAATCCTTCGGTCAGTTTCAAGATATTAGTTTTGAATTTAAGCCTTCCATATTTTATCAGCTTATTTGCAACCGTTTTCAAGTTATCTTGTTCACAAAAAAGTGTGAAACACACACACACACACACACACACACACACACACACACACACACACACACGCGCACACACACACACGCACACCCACACACATACGGACAATGAAGCTGCAGGATCGAATAATGGCACATAAATTTTTTCGGCTCGAGTGAAAAATGTTGCCATTACAATGGCTCCTTTATGCCTATGAAAAAGCAAAAACAATTTAAAATATAACTTTAAACAATACAGAAATATGGTGTGTTACATGTTTTTATTGTAAAATTTTAATTAAATAATTAATAACTTTTAAAATAATTATTGCAGAGAAAATTGCAATAGATGAAAAGTGAAAATGTGCAGGAAAGAAAAAACTGTATGGTAAATTTGATAAACAAAAATTATATTTTTTTAGAAAGAATATTAATTTTCTCTCAAGAAGATCAATTTTTAACAAAATGCATGAATTTTCAAATCAATAATTGAATTTTCATTTTTAAAAGATCAATTTTACAACCAAAACGTTCAATTTTCAACCAAAAATTAGAATTTTTAACCAAAAATGGGATAATTAAAATTTCTGTTGAAAAATAATGTTTAACAACAAAAAAAGAGAATTTTTAACAAACCATTTAATTCTATAACTAAAATAATAAGGTTTTAACAGATGTCTTCAACTTTGAACCAAGTATGTAGTTGAATTTTCACAAAAAAAAGATTAATATTTTAACCAAAGAAGATTTTAATTTTAAATCAAAACGAATTTAATGCAACAAAGAAGACGATTTGTTAACTAAATAGTTGTATTTTCAACTATAAAAGATTAAATTTAAAAAAATTAAATATTAAAATTTTTAGTTTAAAAATCAATTTTTTAAAAACACAAAACAATTTTAGAAATGAAAACAAATATCATTTTTAACAAAATAGTTAAATCTCTTTTTAAAAAAAATTAAAATATATTTTCAACCAAGTACAAAGGTAATTTAAAAAAAAAGAGACGAATTCTCCACCAGGAAGATTAATTTTTAACTAACAAATAAAAACTTTAAACCAAAAATAGACTAATTCAAATTTTAGTTTAAAAAATTAATGTGAACAAAAAAGAGACGAGTTTTTAAAAAAAATGATAAATATTCAACTAAAAAAAATTGATATTCCAATTTCGACTTGAGGAATGAAAAAATATTCTTAAGATTCATGGGAAAATATTAAATAATTTTTCTCCTAATGAATTCTAAGAGCAAATTAAAAAAGGTTACAGAACAAAAAAAATATATAATTATTATATTATTTTAAATTAAGTGTACATAAAAATAACTAAACGTTCAACCAAATTGTTTTAATCCAAAAAGGCGAATTTTCTACAATACAGTAGAATAATTAACTCAAAAACATGAATTTAAAAAAAAGCTAAATTTTCGACAGACAGTCGAATTTTCTCTAAAAATAGTTGAATTTTCAATCGAGTAGTATGATTTTCTAACAAAATAATTAAATGTTTAAACAAATAATGAGCTTTGTCACTTGCCGTCACAGTTTAAATAGTGAAAATTAAAACAGAGAAATGGATGCAAAAGCGATAAAATTTATTGATTGTCGTAAAAAAAAGACTTTTTAACTAGGTTTTGAAAAAAAGTATCTCGTTACCAATTCGTTAATTTTTTACAAACATAACTTCGTTGCCACTATTGTTACTGAAAAAAGTAATTAGTTACTTCCCATCACTGGTGCATCGTAACTTAAATTTTTTGTTAATTATCCTAAGGGAGCGTTCACATATTACGTAAAATTAAAAAGGGAGAGGGGATGGGGTTCTTGTTAAATTGCGGTCTTTAATATGGGGGGGGGGGGGGGGCGAAAAAATTTTTAAAATTTTTTTAAGTTTTTGAGAAAAGTTGTTATTATTTTTTTTTAGTGTATGACGGATGGAGGAGGTGTGATAAAAAAAAGAGATAGGGGGGGGGGGGGGGGGGGTGGTTTTGTGTGTTGGGGGTTGGGGGGGGGGGGGGGGGGGGGGGGGCGACAAAAATTTATAAGTCTTTTAATAATTTGGAAAGAATTTGAGATTAAATGTTTTTTAAGATTTTTGGAAAAATTTTAAATGGTTTAGGTTTAATTTTAAAAGAATAATTTTAAGTTTTGAAGACTTTCAAAATGTGTGGGTAAAATATGAAAGACTTTAAGACAATTCTTTTAATTCTTCTGGATTTAAAACTTGTTTTGGTAAGTTGAATTTTTGCAGTTCTTTTTTATTTTTTTATAATTTTCTATTATTACACATTTTTCCCAAAATTTTATCACATATCATTGGAAAATGATCTGATACAACTATTAGTTATAATTATTTATCATTATTTAACATTATTTATTATCCAAATAATGTCACATTCAATTCATAAATGGTAATACATTTTTTCATCAACATTTATGTATTGAACTTATATATTTATACAATTAATATAATTTAAATTAAACATGTTGGAGTATTTCTATTCCAATTATATTTTAATTTTATTAGAAATACTCTTTGACATTCTTTGGATCTTCAGCAAAACAGTTAGGACTCGCCAGGAATATTCAGATAATGTCAGGACAGAATTTTTGACGATTCCTGACTTTCTTTTAGTAGGAAAGGCATGCTAGGCCTAAAGTAGGACTTCAAAAATTAATAATTTCACCAAGAAGCTCATGGAGGTCTAAATCAGGTCTAATGCAGGGTATGTAGGTCAAAGGAAGGCCTACAAGTTTGATTCGAGGAATGAAAAAATATTCTTAAGATTCATGGGAAAATTTGAAATAAGTTTTCACCTAATGAATTCTAAGAGCAAATTAAAAAAGGTTACAAAATATTTTAAATTATTTTCTAAAATTTAGAAAAAGAGTTGCCATAAGACATTATTTAAGAACAAATTCAAAAGTGATACTTATGAAACGATTAAAAAACAATAAAAACTTTAAGGATATTTTAGAAATTTTCTAAAGTTTCAAGAAAATGAAGAAAATTCCTTAGGTTCCATGGAAAAATTAAAATAATTTTTTATTTTGAAAAATTAACTTTAACAGAATATTTAAAAAGATTTCCAAAAATTTTCTTAAATTTCAAAAAATATCAGAAGAGTTAAAAAGAATTAGTTTTAATTTGGTAATAATAAAAAGTCAAGAAAAAGATTAAATGACTTTAAGAAATATGAACAAGATTTGAAGAGATTAAACAATAATTTTAATTTGCAAAAGATTTTAAAATAGCAGATTTTTTTAAAGATTTCAAACCAAAGTTTTAGAAGCTTTAAAAGAATTTTCAAAGGATTCAAGTGTATACACATATTTCATTAAATTCCTAGGAAAATTTGTAAGATTTTAAGGCAATTTTTTTTACTTTTTTAATGATTTTTAAAAATTTTAAGAAAAATGCGAGTTTTTAAAAGTCCTAAATATCTTTTAGAAAGGTTTGAACTGATAACAGTTCGTTGCTTATAAGTAATTTTTATATTTTCGTGACTAAACAAAAATTTCAAAAGCATTCATTGTTATGTCAAAATATTGATTTACAAATTTCTATACAGCACTTTTTCTTAAAAAACCTTTTTTATTTATAAAACGTCTATTGTGTTTTTAAACGTAAAACAAATAATTTTACGTAAATGAGGTGGAGGGGGGGGCAAGAAGGTAAAAAATAACGTTACGTAATATGTGAAGACTACCTAATATAGGTGTATCATGTCAGTATGAATTTAGTTATTGTTGATTTCCAAAAGAACAAAAGACGACATTTTACCAAAGTGTTACTGATACTCTTTCTGACCTTACTCATCCCTACTGTGACGGAGCACCTTTGCATTGTTTTGCACCCTCGAGATTTTCTATTCTTCCAGATTAGCATAGAAAGCGCGAGGAGAAATTTTTCAATGTGAGATTTTTCTTACGTAAATCTAGGTACCTACACAGATTTATGTGATAAAAAAACGCAGGATCTATCATTACAAAATTTTTCTTTAGATTTCAACAGTTTATGAGTTATTATTATTTTTTTTTATTTAAGAAAATTTCAAACAATTTCAAAATATTTCTAAAAATGTCAAAAAATAATCTTCAAGAATAATTTTAATACCACTGCAAATTACTATGGATGTATTCACCATAGGTGTACTTATTTCTGCTCATTTTATAAGCATTTGATTTGGCGCTATTCATTGACCACGAATTGTCATCGAAAATCGTCAGTAAATCAATGGACGCGTCTCGAAGACGCAAAAAATTATATTAAATACAAAACTCTTATATTTAAAATAAAAAATTATCCTCTGAAAGACTAAGTACACTACCGTCGGAAATTATGAGATCGATTGACGCAAGCACTATTAAAAATCACTGTTGGCTTTGAACCACGATAACTCAGCGAAAAAAAATGATAGGACATTTTTAAAAAAAGCATTTGGAAAGCCTATAAAATTTTACGTCTCTTAATGTCAAACAGATTTTTTTTGATATGTTAAAGAGAATACAGCACGTCATAAGTTTTAAAAAATAATTCTAGATTTTCTAAAATTTTGTACCTTGACTTCAACTTTTAGCATGACCTTGGAAAATTGTTGTAAAAATCTGAAAATTATACAACATAGAGCCTAAAATTTTATCTTTAATTTAAGCCAAAGAAACTTTAAAAATCTTTATCGGTTCCCGAGATATGATTAAAAATGTTTAATCCTATCTGCTGCTCGCCTCCTTCGTTGAGGCAGGAACGAATAAGCCACGCACAGAGGTGGTCCTTGATTGGGGCTCTCTTATTCTTTTGATCCTGCTCATCAGTAAATTTTATATTATATTATTCCAAATTTTTAAAATTCTTCATTGTTTTTTTAAATTATTTACAATTATTTCAATTCAGAATTATGCCCATATTAAAGAATAAAAAAATGATGAACAGTTTTTTTTATTTCTTAAGATCTTTATCAACTGAAATATTAATAAAAATGGAGATATATTGTTACGAGAGTAAACTATGTTTCAGACGAATTAAGCATCTAAATTCTAAATAAATTATTTATATAAAAACACTCAAAAATATTAAAAGTGAATAATAATGTAATTATTATTATATATTATTATAACTTCAATTTCTATTAAATGGTTTACAATTTTCCTTTATGGTTTACTATACATAAATTCGTT
>JAAAKG020148387.1:0-32082 GCA_010014905.2 Druon quercuslanigerum | reverse complement strand
AATATTTGATATTATTATTTATTTTAATTCATTAACTATTATATTCAGTTTATGAAATGTAAAATTTTTAATAATTATAAATATTTGACTGTTCATTTAAAATTAGTAATTAGAAAACAAATATTTTTAATAAAAGAAACTAAAATAAAAACACTTCTATTTGAAAACTTTTGTTTTATTAGTAAAATTGTTGAATTTTGAATTATAAATAAATATTGAAAAGCTAGTATTTCTAGAAAAAATTCGAGTAAGTCGAAGAAATATTTCGAAGTTCTGCAAAGATAATAAATTAATGGAAATTTTTTGTTTTGAAAATAATAATTTTTTTTTAATTTTGTAGGTCGTTTTTTCGAATAAAGCACACACTACGTGTCCTATCAAAAAGTAAATAATAACAAATTTGTAGATGTTTTCTGGTCACACAGATTTTGTTAATTCAAGTTTTGTCTTATTTTGTATATTTTTACCGTAAATTTAATAATAATTATATTAATTGACTGTTTTTCAAGTATATAAAGAAATATACATTTATAATTATTTTAAGCCATTATTCCCTTCTGCTTAAAATAAACCTGACTTGGGTTTATTATTCTTATCGATAAATCATATTTCTATAAATAATTAAAACAAAGATATTTTATAACTGAGTTAATAATGTGTGAAGTCTAGAATAGAATAATTATAAAACTGGAATAATTTTGAAAGACTTTTGAAATTGATAATTTATTTTACATTTTGTAATCCAGTTATAAAGATCATGAAGACCTGATCGAAATAAATTTAATTGAAATTAATAAAAAAACTTGTTTATAAGAATCACATTCTTTTGCACATTTTTTTGCGACATATCCTTAAGGCTACGTGATGAGTGGGTCACGTGACCAGATTACTATTTTATCGATACATTTTTTATTTGCTAAAAATAAAAACAAAGTGAAGTAATGGGATTTAGTTCATGAGATGAGAATGTATTTCTCAAGGCTTCTTAAGAACCTTAAGTAAATTAGTTCTTCTCTTTATGTAAAACTGACGTAATTGAACCAAAAGGATGTCATAACGATGAAGCTTACTAAGAGAGTTTTAGCCCGCGAAGCGCGTAATAACGAGCACAACAAGTCCGAAAACCTAGAGGAACCGCGTGTAAAGCGTGAGGAAAATGTGTTCGAGCGCGTAGCGCTCGCGAAGCTCAAGAAACAACACGTGCGCGCCCTGGGCGCGCTCAAACATGCGAGCAGAGTTATCTTTTTTACTGGAATAACGGGTTTTCTTTGACTTAAAAGATCTACGACTAGATTTCCTTTTGTGAGCAATTTTCGTATCACGCTTCAAACCCCAGCAGCGGTCCATTAGCTTCTTTTCATCCCTAATTCCTTGGTATTGCTTCTGAAACTCTTTAGGGTCTAGATGAAATCTCTCACCCTGTTCTTTTCAAAATGACCTGACTTTTTAGGAAAGAATTCAATATGTAAATCCATTAAATGTAACTTATAGTTTTTAGGGATCGAAGAAGTACAGAGGAAAACGGATGGTGAAAATGTGGAAGGGGGAGAAGGGAGGTTGAGAGATATGTAGATCAAGGATACGAACAACTATCGCACTTGTATCTTGAGCTTGAAATTCTACGGTTTGTAGGTTGACGGTTTTGTGGAAATCAAAAAAGTATAAAGGAAGAGTGATTTAGTGGAGATAGTGGAACGGGAGAAGGCAGGGGGAGAGATGTATGTAGATGTAGGAATCGAACATGTATGGTACTTGTGCCTAGCGTTTGTAGTTCTAAGGTTTGAAGGTTTACGGTTTGTTGAACAAAAAAGTATAGAGGAAGAGCGATGTAGTAGAAAAGAGAGGGTTGAGAAGGGAGGGGAAGAGAAGATATGTAGATCTAGGATTTGAACATGTATGGTACTTGTGCCTACAGTTTGTATTTCTACGGTTTGAAGGTTTACGGTTTTTTGAGCAAAGAAGTATAGAGGAAGAGAGATGCAGTAGAAAAGAGAGGGTTGAGAAGGGAGGGGGAGAGAAGATATGTAGATCTAGGATTTGAACATGTATGGTACTTGTGCCTACAGTTTGTATTTCTACGGTTTGAAGGTTTATGGGTCAAAGAAGTATAAGGGAAGAGAGATGGCGTGAAAAGTGGAGAGGTGAGAATGGAGGTTCGGAAAGATATCTAGGATTTCAACACATTGTGATACGTGCACCTAGAGTTTGAGGTTCTAAGGTTTGAAGGTTGACGGTTTGTAGATCAAAGAAGTATAAGGGAAGAGAGATGGTATGGAAAATGGAGGGGTGAAAAAGGAGGTTGGAGAGGATCTCTAGGATTTTAACACATTATGATACGTTTACCTAGAGTTTGTAGTTCTAAGGTTTAAAGTTTTATAGTTTATGGATCAAAGAAGTATGGAGGAAGAGAGATGGAGTAGAAAAGGGAGGGATGAGAAGGGAGGGGAAGAGAGGATATGTTGATCTAGGATTCAAAAATGTATGGTACTTGTGCCTAGAGTTTGTAGTTCTAAGGTATAAAGGTTTACGATTTGTGGATCAAAGAAGTATAGATGAAGAGAGTTGGTGTGGAAAATGGAGAGGGGAGAAAGGAGGTTGGAGAGGATATCTAGGATTTCAACACATTATGATACGTGTACCTAGAGTTTGTAGTTCTAAGGTTTAAAGGATTACGATTTGTGGAATAAAGAAGTATAGATGAAGAGAGTTGGAGTAAAAAAGGGAGGTTTAAAAAGGGAGGGGAAGAGAGGATATGTAGATGTAGGAATCGAACATGTATGGTACTTGTGCCTACAGTTTGTAGTTCTAAGGTTTGAAGGATTACGGTTTGTGGATCAAAGAAGTATAGAGAACGAGAGATGGAGTAGAAAAGGGAGGGATGAGAAGGGAGGGGAAGAGAGGATATGTTGATTTAGGATTCAAAAATGTATGGTACTTGTGCCTAGAGTTTGTAGTTCTAAGGTATGAAGGTTTACGGTTTACGGTTTGTAGATTATATTATATAATAATTTTTTATTGATAGCTTTAATGATTCAACTATTTTTAGTTGAAACCGTCCCTAATTGATAATAAATTCATATTTAAATATAGAAAATATGAGGACAATCTTAATATTAAATCTTTAAAAATTAAAAAATTTCTATTTAAAACCTTGATAGCGAGTTTCACATTTAATAATTATATAATTTAATATTTTATATTTTACGAAAAATTAATCTACGAAAAATCGCTTTTTTACATAACTATTTTTAACTTAAAATAACCCATTCTAATTTTATTTGAAAATGCATCGGCTTTGGATGCACATTTTATTAATTTTTTGAAAATGAATGTACTTGATGAAATATTTATTGTTTTTGTACACATTTAATGTTCTTACTTGAAAATTAATCTTTGTGGTTGAAAATTCTTTTTCTGTTTCTGTTTCTGTTTCTTAGTCGAAAATTTAACTATTATTTTGAAAATACATGCATTTTATTAAAGATTAGTCTCTTTTGGTATAAATTTAAGCATCTTGCTTAGACATTCATCTGGTCATTTAGTTGTTAATTTTTATATTATTTATAATTATAAGCTTATGAACTTTAAATAATATAAAACGCAGAATTTACTATCTCCGAACACTTTTAGAATACTAATATCAATTTTATCTCGACAAGGTCTTCGTCGAAATTTTGTAATGAAATGTAAATATCTCAGAAAGACAAACTTGACATTATCAATGTATGAGAAAATAACTATAAAACATTATATAAATCAATAAAGCATCAAAATATTCGACAGTTGCACTACTTTTTATTCGAATTCGTAATCTATGAAATAATCTGCAGTCTATTCCAATTTTTATTTTCTTCCAAACTGCTTTTCTTTAATTAGCCCGAAATGAGTACGAGCTTATTCTAAATTTAATTTCAGAGAATCCACAATTAATTAAAGAAAGGGAATTCTAAAAGGAATTTAAGCATGTACCATTTTTTTATTCGTAGAGTTCGCAGTGCACTATATTGACCACCACCATATCCTTTGGTCAGATGGTCGGAAAATTTGATTACCATCAAATTTCTAATAAAAAAATAGTCAAACTTGGCGACGTGCGTATACAAAAAAAGAGTTCTTAGTCTATTATGATGTGAATTAGGTCGATAAAATCTCCTCCCTCACTTTCCCTCCCTAGCTCCTCCTGCTTTCGCCTACTTCTCCTACCCTCCCCATCACTCCTTCTCCACAGGTAACATATCTTAGAAATCCCTCCGAATTAAAACTCGCTCCCAATATTTTCTCGTGACCCCATAACTGGTGTTCCTCGTTCAGGAAATGCTTTTACCCCTGAAAGGTGTCTTTCCTTCACTCGAGCTTTTTCTTAGTGTGAGGTCCAGATCTCCTCCTGCCATACCACCTCCTTCTGCCATAACACCTCCTCCTCTTGAGCCTCTTCTTCGTGCCAGGTCGAGGTCTCCTTATGCCAGGCATGATTATTCTCTTGGACTTGGACATATACGGCTTATTTCCTACACTAATTCACACGGGCAATACGAAGTTCGAAAATATATATTTTCACCGGATAAAGGAATTCAAATGCGCGGAGAAAGACGCGAGAACTTTAAACCTGTGCCAACCGAATCACGAAATATTTCAATAGCACCCACGGGCAAAGTCGTTGTAATATTAGAGGGTAATAAATATCTTCGTAGAATATATGCAACAAATAGTTTAGTGGAAAAAACAGTCAAAATAAACATGGAAAGCGGCGTGTTTCAATCTTTGACACCAGAAGAAATCGAAGATACTCCTTTAGGCACCCATAAAATAATATAGAAGGTTTTTAGAAACGTCTGTGCAAAACATTTTTCGACATAATTAATTTCATTAAAAAAATTGAACGCTCAAATACAATATTGCATTCCTCTTTCAATTTTAGGCTCATCGGTACAATTAGCGGTCACTTAAGGAATTTTTCCAGTTTGATAAATTGCAAAAAAAACATTTTTTGCATCAAACGAAATGCTAAAATACGTGGATGCATAATCATTTATTCAATATTATAAAGATATAAATAACTTTATAATCGTATAATCATTAGTCCTAAGAGAAAGTGACTTTCAATGTTTTTAATAGTTTAATTATGGGGAAATAAATACCATGCAGACAATTTTCAATTTGTTTATTTGTATATTCGTAATTTTCTGTTATTTACATATTTGCGGGTGATAATCATTTAAAATGAGAAAAAATATCGAAAAAAAGAATCAAACTAGCGGTAGCGTGGTTGCCAGGCAGGCCCTTTACCACTGCAACGGCGGCCACGCTTGTTGAAAGCAGCCGCGCGCTTCTTAAACAAGGGCCCACTTACAAACAAGCTGGAACACTTATTTAATTATTCTTGACGTAAAATCGATAGTCGATAGTCTCATCAAAACATCTATGTCGCAGAGGACTCCCTTCCATTTTAAATCAACTCTCAATAATAAGGAACTCAAATAAACAAAACCAGGTCTTAGAAAAAGATGCAAACAATTAATATTGTATTTAGGCGTTATATTTTTTTAATGAAATTAATTATCTGCCGGAATGTCTTTTATATAGACTCTTCTAAAAATCTTCGATATTATCTTACGGGTGCCTAAGGGAGTATCTGCGATTTCTTGTAAAGTCAAAGGTTGAACCACACCGCTGTCCATGTTTATTTTGACCCGTCTTCCAACGGCATTTCTTGTTCTATATAGTCCACGAAGGTATTTAGTACCCTCTAATATTGCAACGACGTCGCCAGTGGATGTTGTTAAAACATTTCGTGCTTCAGCTGGCACGGGCTTATAGTTTTGACGTCCTTTTCCACGCATTTGAATTTTGTTATTGGCTGGAAATGTATATTTTCGAATTTCGTATTGCGCGTGTGGATTGGTGTGGGGAATAAGCTGCAACTGTCCACGTCCAAAAGAAGAATCATGCCTGAAAGAACTAGAGCTGGGCCTGGCACGAAGAACAGAGTCGACAGGAGGAGGTAGACTGGCAGGAGTAGATCTGGATTTCACATGAAGAGAAAGCTCGAGGGATGGAAGATTCCTTTCAGGAGAAGAAACTCCAGAGCGAGGAACACCAGATATTGGGTCACTATTGGGTAAAGAGTTCAACTGAGAACTCAAATCTGCAATAAGAAGAAACAGAAGATTACATTTTCCTCTATAGCAGATGTCTCCAAATAAAACGTTATTTTTTAATCAGAAAATCAGTGATCGTGTTAGTGGAGACTCCTTTCCGTTTCTTACATAAAAAGAAATAATTCTAGAACTTACAAACTAAAAAATCTCATGCCAGATTCCTACCTTACCGATACTTTTTTTATCTTCTTACTTATTTTCACATGCAGCGCCACATTGAGTTGAAATTTTGAAAATAATAATAAGAAGCACTAAGAAAGGTGGGTCTGGTCCTAAATTTTAATAATAATAAACAAGCAAAAAAAAGTATTTACAACAAAAATATTTTTGTTAATTATTAAGATTTGGGGGCAGACCCACCTTTCTTAGTGCTTTTTATTTATTATTCCCAATTTTGAACTCGATGTGAAGCTTCGTATGAAAATAAATTAGGAAATAAAAAAGTGTCGGTAAGTGATAATGATGGCGTTGTAACAGTATTATTTATAATATACCTGCCAACTTAAGTAGTAATTAGTAACCTTAGCGCCATTATTAATCTATAAATAACCAAAATAATAATTGATAAGTTAATAAAAAAATGTGGGGTCATTCAGAAACTTCTCTTTTAAAAGTCTAGGTAATGAGCATACGCATAGATTATTAATGATGTTATTTTGATAAACATAATCTATTTTTGTTAAACATTACCTTTTTGTTAATTGATATTTTTTGGTAGAAAACGTAATCCTTCTGGTGGAAAATTTAACTATAGGGTTAAAGTGTTTTGTCAAGAATTTTATTTTTGTACTGGAAGATTCATAATGTTAGATTAAAATTGATCTCTTTATTTGAAAACTGAACTGCGTTGTTTAGGATTTTAGGATTATAAAATGTATCTTGCTGGTTGTATTATTTATATCTTTTGGTAGAAATTTCATTTTGAATGGTTAACGTATGAACTTTTCCAACTTCTATGGAGAATTCTTCTTTTTTGGTTGAAACTATTTCTATTGATTCATAAGAAACATTAAGATTTTACTAAACTCCCCTTCCCCTCAAATCATCTTACGTGATTTTTGGAAAAACTTTGATTAATTGATGCACGTCCCCTAAGATATTTAGCTATTATCGACAATCCTTTTTTGTAAATACGTGGCACCTTCTTGGATTACTTTTTAGGTTTAGGTTTCCGGTAGAGGATGTGAGGGTAAGCGAGGGTCGGAAGACAGTGGTAGTGTCAAGAATTGTGACGAAGAAACGTTGGAGAACGTAGTTGTGGGATAGTAGCAGTAGAAAGGGATGGTATGAAAGTATATTAAGCAAGGAGGAGTAGCGGGTAATTAAAGAGAAGCAAGGGAGGACTAGAACGGAAGGGGTAGTAGTGGAAGTATGGGAAATGTTGAGAATTTAGGAGTATCCGGGAAGTCAGGGTGGGTACGTGAAGGTGATAAGGGGAGATAGGAAAGAGTATGGGTAGTATGGAAGTGTAGGTGAGTAAGCTTGGGAAAGTAGAGGTGGTGAGGAGAGAGGCAGTAAAGGAAGGGAGAGTAATTAAAAAGTTTTCTTGGAAGTCCAGCTAGCGAAGTAAGAAGAATTGAAGGAAAGTACCGGGAGGAGGTATGCGGAGGGATGGGAAAGGTATTCATGGAGAAAGGGATGGGTTGTAGACGCAAGTAGTGGAAGCAGGTGTGGAGAAGATTTGATCGACTTGATTAACGTCTTGATGGGTCACGAAATTCTCTTTTGTATATCCCGATGGCTACTTTGTCTAATTTTTCAAGGTGGAATTTCGAATTGGTAAATTTTTTCCATTCCGTGAACAAAAGACATCCTTTGGTTCGGGATCCTTTCAGGCCGATATTATTAAATACGTACACAGCATTTTGCATTGCACGCGATCCGGTGTTTCTTGGATCGGAGCTCTAGCAGATCCATTGTGCATTTTTAAATGCGCATGACGTCTGGGTTGCACTTCCGGATGCGCAGTGGATTTATGTGGCTTTCGTGGGTGCGCAGTAGTGTTATGTAGCACTCCTGGCTACGCAGTAGGCTTTAATGGTGTCCGTGGTCGCCCTGTCGCACTGCGCAACTATAAACCCCAGAGAAGTATAATTTGCAGTCGGAACTGCGACATTTAATCTAATGCACATCTGGGAGTACCACATAATCCTCCTGCGCAGTCCTGAGAGTGTTATAATTTCACTGCCAATCCATAAACTCCATATCAGTCTACTGCGCAACCGAAAACGCAATATAGCGCGACGTGGAGTGGTAAGGAATAGAGGCGTCGCATCGATATGCTGCACTACAAACTGTGCGCATTTGAAGTTGGTATATGACTATGTGTACCAACATATCAGTGCACGTAAAAAAAATTCCTTTTTATAGCTCGTATTCTGCTTTCTCTGGGAATAAATTTAGAATAAATTCGTACTCTTTTCGGACTATTTCAACAAAAAATTTGAAAAAAAACCTGATTTACCGATTTGTTAAATAAATATATCTTAAATTATAGATCTATTATATTATTATTATATTTACCAATAGAATTGAAGATAGCCACGAGGGATAAGAAGAGCCTGTGAATAATCCTCATCTTTTCTAATTATTAGAAAAAAACTGATTATTTTATCAGTGCTTTCTTGGTTTATATAATATCTTATAGTTGTTTTCTCGTAGCTAGAAGACGTCAGGTTTGTCCTTCTGAGATATTTACATTTTATTACGAAATTTTCATACAATCAAATTATGCTGACGATGATTTTTCGAGATAACATTGATAAGAATAATTTACAAGTCATATCAGATATTACGTACGCTTTGCATAGTATTTAAAGCTTAAAAGTACACAAGTTTGAAAGGAATTTAATAATTTCCCAAAATGAAATAGATTAGTTTAAGGTTAAAAGAACAATCTGCAATAAAAAACGACTTTTTAACAATATTAACTATATTGTTAAAAAATCTTTTTTATCTAGAATACAAATGGATGATATGATTTCTCTGGATTACTTTATCTTACAAGTGTGTTATTTTGTATTACAAATGAAATACTGTGGAATACTGACTACTGAATGCTAGGGAAAAAATATAATAGAAAGAAAGATTGATAGAAAGAAATATATTTAAAAGGAAAAGGATTAGAGGAATTGGATTCGGCGTTAGGAGTGGATGTGCTAAAGAGTATAGGTGCGAAAGTAGTGATAGAGGAATTTGGAACTTTAGGAAAGAAAACGAGACTACGAGAGAAAAGTCCTGTTGAAACTTAATGCAAGGAAATATAAGAGGAAAGCAATAAGAAAGGAAATGTCGACATAAGAGAACGGAGAATTTTTTATGACAAGAAAGAAATAAGCATATGTTAAAGAAGATAAAAAGAAAATAAAGAAGGGAAAATGAATGTACTGCAGATTAAGAGTTTTGGTACAAGAATGGGTAGAGAAGGAAGTTAGTATAAGAGGCAAAGAGGGAAGGAAAAGAGAGGATGAAGAGAGAATAATAAGGAAGGAAATAATTAAACAATTAAGAATAATAAAAATCGCAAAGGCACCTTGTATAGATGACAATTAACAAGCATATTTAGTATGCAATAGAGTATATAGAGGAAAGGGGTGGCCAAGATTTAAATTGTTAGTCACTTTATTTTAGGTCTAACGAGTGTAAAACTTGAACGAGTCAACAAAGTTAACATTATTTTGTCATAGCCAATGATTGTGTTTTGGATATTATTTTTAATTTCTTTATATATAAATTTTCTCCTACTTTTAAAGCTGCACTCAATATTGTGATTGAAATCTTTATCAAACTGATTATGCACCTGTGTATTTTAGCATTTCGTTCGCCGCTTATAGAGTTTTTTTTTACAAATTGTTAGACTGAAAAAAATCTTGAAGTGGCCATTGATTGTACCGATTAACCAGATCTTGGGAAACCGTGCTTATAGACAATATTTTACAGTTAAGTTTTATTTATTTTTTAATGATATTAATAACGTGGAGGAATGTCTTTTACATTAACTCTTTTAAAAATCTTCGATATTGGCTTATGGGTTCCTAATGGTGTATCTTCAATTTCTTCTGCAGTCAAAAGTTGAATCACGCCGGTGTCCATGTTTATTTTGACCCGTTTTTCAGTGATACTTCTTGTTCTGTATATTCCACGAAGATATTTATTACCCTCTAATACTGCAACGACGTCGCCAGTGGATGTTGTTAAAACATTTCGTGCTTCGGTTGGCATGGTCTTATAGTTCAGGCGTCCTTGTCCGCGCATTTGAATTTTGTTATCCGCTGGAAAAGTATATTTTCGAATTTCGTATTGCGCGTGAGGATTGGTGTAGGGAATGAACCGAATATGCCCGAGTCCAAGAGAAGTATCATGCCTGGCATAAGGAGACCTGGACCTGGCACGAAGAAAAGGTTTGGTCTGAACAGGTGGCCTGCCAAGAGGAGATCTCGACCTCACACGAAGAGAAAGCTCGAGGGAAGGAAGACGCCTTTCAGGGGAAGAAGTAGTTCCTGAACGAGGAACACCAGTGATTGGATCACTATTAGGCAAAAAGTTAAACTGTGAACTCAAATCTGTAATGCGAAGAAACGGAAGATTATATGTTTTTCTGTAGTAGATGTCCTACTTCTTAAATAAAAATAAATCATTCCTTAAATTATGAATATATTATATTATTATACTCACCAATAGAATTAAAGATAGCCACTACGGTCAATAAGAGTGTGCGAAGAATCCTCATCTTTTATAATTGCTTTTATAATTATTATATCAATGTGGGGTGCGAATGATAAGCAATGTAACTACTGACTATTCTGGTGTTTTATTGGTTTATATTATATCTTACAGTTATTTACTCATAGATTGAAGACATCAAGTTTATCTTTTTGAGTAGGATTACGCCAGATTACGAATTGATTACTCTGAGTTTCAACGATTTAAAATTTGATTACTATGGATGAGAATTAAATTACTTTGAATTACAAGTGGATTACAACGAAATACAAGTAGATCACTTTGCATTACAAGCTTTCTTTTCCTCATTTGTCATTATTTTGAGTTTATTCTGGAGACATTCAATTAAAAATTATTTGATCACATCCTTCAAACTAAAAACTGTGTAATTGCCAAGTTTTCCAATTTGATATTCTACAATTTCGAAAAATTTTCAGGGCCAGAAAACGTTGTACAATAAAAATTGAAACCATGCAATTTAGAGTATTTCAATCTAAAATTATTAATTATAATTATAAATTATTATCATATTTTCAATATTTAATTGCAAACTTTTATTAATTCGGAATAACTTCAATTAAAATTAGTTGAATCATTAAGGATATCAATTAAAAATTATTATAAAATATTAGCAATCAATTTCTGAATAAAAATATTTCAGTTTGGTCTCAAAAAACAAACACAAATTTCTGGTAATTTCAGACTGTTCAAGTCCAACAGACAAGAAGAAATTAACAGAGCAAACGCTCTTACTTAAAGAACAGATAAAGAATGTAAGAAAGAAGACAGGAAAAAATTATAATAAAGAATGCAAACTTTTGAACAAAGACTTGAGAAATTAAACAAAAAGGGACTCTATAAGAGAATAGAGAATTTGTCATTACAACAAAACAATAAGTATAAGTTACGGAAGATAGGAAGAAGGAAAAGAAAGAAGGGAAAATGAGCATACTTTGGACGAAGAGTTTGGGTATAATCGAAGGGGGCATTAATAGGAATAGGGATAGATTAATCTTTGTTACTCTTAGTTCAGAAGTTCAATTAACGCGTTGATTACATCTTTTGATGACTCTCTCGATGACCGATAAACCTTCAGGGATCTTTATATAGATATCTTCCTTGAGATCCTAGTAGAGGAAGGCTCTTTTGAATTCGAATTCTGCTGCCATTGCTTAAAGCACACGTAGGGAGTCGTGCCTGACTACACAGGCGGCCTTTTATATTCGAATATGCCCTGATGACGTTCATTGAAATTACAATTTTAATTTTGGGTCGCTGAATTTTTGATTTGCACTGACTGGAAAAAGAATCCACGTCTGATTGCACCGATGAGCTTGAAGGTATGTAATTGGCAATATTTGCCTCATATCCTAAAGGTGATCTCATTTCAGATCTGTGTCTAAACTGACGTGTACATTCGGAATTTTGTTCATTCATAATTCCATATTTGTTATCGTCGATATCAGAGACCCCTTCCACTTTCTCTACATCTTCCAGCTTTTAGACGACAGTCTAGAGAAGTTGTAATCTTTAAATACTCACATCCGACTTCTTCATTTTAGGTTACGTGCCTGGCTAGAAAGACGTGGTGATTCTTTGTATCGTTAAGGCGGTAGCTGATTGTGTCGCCTTCATGTCCAACCAGTATTTTCTTGGAAGCTTTAGCGTCCAGTTTCGTTTCAAGTTCTTTTGCCATATGTGAATATGGAGTTGATCCAAAGATTCTAATGTGTGACGATGAAGGTTTCTTTGCCATTCCTCCTTCGTATGGGGTGGTATTGCATATCTGACTTGTAACAGAGAGATTCAACAGATAGAGAGTCTTTCGCAAGTAGCATCGAATGGGCACTTTCGTCGATAGTGCAATTGTCACTTTCTGACCTGCCGTTCTATTGAGGTGTATACGGACCATTGGTTTTCAGTCAAAATCCTCGTTTGCTAATATGCTGCTTAAGGACTTTGAAGCAATATTCCTTACTGTTGTTTGTTCTCAAGGCCCTAATAGTTCGACCAAATTTATCGGCAACCAGTCGTTTAAATGCTTTAAAACGCTCCAAAACATTCGATTTATGTTTGAAGAAATAGACTTGGCGACATCCGGTTGCATTATCCTTGTAAGTTGCGAAGAAACAGTAGCCTCAAAGGGATTGCTGTAACATGGGACCCTTCAGATTCACTCTCTCAAATGGTCCTTTGGTAAACATTTCTGGGACAGACTGCTTGTATACGTGACTTAGCCTCTCATGCCAGATTCTCAAGTTGCTTTTTGATACGCTTGAGTCATCACTGATTCTTATATGCAAGAACATTCTGCAGATTTTAATTTCAGTTTATAATTTATGCCATAAATTGCAGGTGAAAAATATCGATGTTGTGAAAAAGTTTAGGCCAATATTACGCTATGGAGCAGAGATATAGGGATGGGAGGAAAAGAAAAGAAAAGTTATAATAAAAGTTATATGAGGATGGGAAAAATAGAAAAATTTAGATTGGTAAACGATCAGATTAAGGAAAACAGAAAGGCTGAACTACTATAAAAACTAACGACTTTGCACTTTTAACTCCTGCTGTTAATCAAGAGCAAATGTGCGAACCTCGATATGATAACAGAATAGATCAGCCATAGTTTCTCTTTAAATTTCCAGGCCGTCAACAACGCTGCTGTCATAGCAAAGAGATACGTAAACAACATGCATTATGCTTCTGAAATGTGAAATCTCTCAGACTAGTTGTTTTCAGCAACAATATGCGTATGCCGATACTTACCTTTTTCGCAAAAGAATCGACCGCAAGTCATACACGATTCTTTTAGTACAAATTTTTCTTATGCTTCCCACAGAATCGTTTTAACGAAATCAGTTCTACATCTCTCAACCATTGTAAATTTTTTTCTGGATCTTGTAGAATTAGACTCAGACTGAACAAATTATACTTTAAAGACATCAGGATAAAAATAAAAAGCAACAAGAATACGAAAAAATTCAAATGTTAAGAAAACTAAAATGCTATAGAATAATGAATACGCATACGAAAACAAGTAATGTACTAAAATATAGAATTATGATATCTTGGGGGCATCCTTATCACATAAAATCGCGACATTATTGGGATACTCTCAGAATATTCTGAGATATCCTTGGGACATTCCAGGGATATAAAGATGTCCGACACAATATTATTTGCAGGCTAAACTCGCTATGGTAATTTAAATCTTTATTAAATTGATTATGCAAATGGCAAAATTCCTCAAGTGGTACAAATTACCCTACAATTTGAAGAGAAAAAGTAGCTAAATTAATTGTTATTAATTAGGAACTCAAACATACAAAACCAGGTTTTCAAAAACCATGCAAGCAATCAATATTGTTTTTGAGTTTTACATTTTTTAAATGAAATTAATGACGCGGAGGAATGTCTTCTACAATGACTTCTCTAAAAATCCTTGGTATTGGCTTGCGGGTGCCTAAAGGTGTATCTTCGATTTCTTCCGGGGTCAAAGATAGAACCACGCCACTAACCATATTTATTTTGACCCGCCTTTCTAAGATACTTCTTGCTCTATATATTCCACGAAGATATTTAGTACCTTCAATTATTGCAACAATGTCACCAGTGCGTGTTGCTAAAACATTTTGTTCTTCGGTTGGCATAGGCTTGTAGTTCTGACGTCCTTTTCCACGCAATTGAACACCGCTATTGGGTGGAAAAGTATATTTTCGAATTTCGTATTGCGCGTGAGGATTGGTGTAGGAAATAAGACGTGTATGCAGAAGTCCATGAGAAGTAGCATGCCTGGCAGAAGGAGATCTGGACCTGGCACGAAGAGGAGGCTCGATAAGAGGACATAGTCTGGCAGAAGAAGGTGACCTGGTAAGAGGAGATCTGGGCCCCATACGAAGAGAAAGGTCGAGAGACCCATGCCCAAGAGAAGAATCATGCCTGGCAGAAGAAGACCTGGATCTGGCACGAAGAAGAGGCTCCACAGGAGGAGGTGGTGTTGCGGGAGAAGTCCTGGGCCCCACACGAAGAGAAAGCTCGAGCGAAGGAAGAGATCTTTCAGAAGAAGAAGGAGTTCCAGAACGAGGATTACCATTTATTGGGTCACAGTTAGGTGAAGAGTTGAACTGTGAACTTAAATCTGCAATACGAAGAAACAGAAGATTACATATGTTTGTCTATAGCAGATGTGTCCAAATAAAACGCATTCTTATGATAAAAAAATTAGTGATCGAGATAATGGAGTTATAATCCTGTTTCTTACATAAAAATAAATTAATTTAGAATTTAAAAAAATAAAAATTTTTAGGTGGAATTGAAGAAAAAGAGTTAATAATTTAACAGTATTGCTTGTTATTTATCTGATAACGTTAGTAGTACTCAGTAAAATAAATATTATTATCTTTGAATTTAACAAATCATAATAATAAATGAAAAAAAATACTCTAAGAATCCCCCCTTTACCGCATCTTAAGAGGGTAATAGGGAAAGCATGAGAAGTGGGGGATGTATATGATTATCAGGGAAGTAAGGGGGAGTACGTCAAGGTATCAATAGGATCATTTTTTGAATTCCCTTTGTAAATTTATTTTTATTTATTTATTTTTATTTTATAAGTTCAAAAAATATAGCTAAAATTATTGATATGTTATTATATTCACCAATAGAATTAAAAATCACCGCCAAGGGTAAGATGAAAATATGAGGAGTCCTCATCTTGATTGAGAGGAAAACAAATAATTATAATAATGAAGAAATCGAATCAAAATTTAACTAAGGAATGTTCTGGTGCTTCCTCCATTTATAGGAGATTCTGCAGTTGTTATCTTATTGATCGTAGACGTCAACTTTGTCTCTCTCAAACATTTGCATTTCATTATGAAACTTCCATATAATGAAACTGGGTTGTCGATGATTTTCTCAAGGTGAAATGGATTACAATTTCCTGCAAGGTAGATTAATTTTTTGCCAAATAATTTAATATTTAACAAAGAAGATAAATTTTTGTTGAAAATCATTCTGGATTAAAATACAAGTTGATTATTCTAGATTACCTTATACTTTACACCATGGATTATTGCGAACGTCTAAAATTCCAGTTGTAGGTACATTTATCTTTATCAATTTTTGTCCAGCATAGTAAAGCAGACACTTTTTTCACCTCACGTTCAACATTCTGAAATTGGTTTCCCCAAAAAGGAATTTATATCACTGGGACACGAAAAAAAGGATTCTAAAGTCCTCAAATATTTTTTTCTAATATTTTTTTACATTAGTCTCCGTGTCAAATATTTCTATATTTTATTTAAATTTCCCTAACTAAATATCAAATTGGTAATAAACTTTATTGAAACAAAATATTTCATATTTTGGAATATTTTCAAGCAAAACGTAATTCCATTTTTAATGCTTCATATTTTTAGAATCTTATTTTTAAGACTTACATGGGTAAAATTATTTTCCTAAGTTATCTTTATTTTGAGTTAATTCTGTAGTAATTTAATTCAGAATTATTTAATTAAAAATCCTGTTAACTGAAATTTTTGTAACTATGATGTCTTTCAATTTAATTCATAATACCCAAATCTCTTGGCTCTCCCTGCCAGGTCCATATTTCCTCCTGCCAGGCGACCTCCTTCTGCCGAGCTGTCTCCTCGTGCCAGGTCCATGTCTGCTCCTGCCAGGTATCTTTCTCATATAGAACCGATTTCATGAAATTTCTCGGCAATCGGTGAAATAATTAAAACCGTTCTCTTACTTTTTATGCTATATTTACTCAGCTTTTAGTATCCCTAAAATTTTACATTACTCGCTTCGTTAAACCCCCTTTAATTCTCTTTTTCACCATTAGTTTTTCAATTTCGTCACTATCCAATAAGCCCAACGCCACCTTTCGAACCGCGAAGACTATTATTCGCCTCTTACCCTTTAACTCCTTTTATTTATCAAATAATACAGAATATATGTTCATCACCCCTGTTCCTTTTCTAAACCAGCTCTGATTCGGTGACTTGGTCTATTTTCCTCGACATCTATCTTTAATCTTTCTGATAAAACAGTAACGTGTAACTTATACATTGTTGGCATTAGCGTCACTCTCCTATAATCTTTAACCACTTCCCCTATGTATTTTTCATCCACCGATCTACCTCTTCTTTCCATAACTCTGGCCACTTCTCTTCTCTCTATACTCTTTTAAAAATTACCAATGCCGATTCCTTTAGTTCTTCTTTGCTATATTTCCAGACTACATTTGGAATTTCATCTATACCAGGTGCCTTCCCATCTCTTAATATTCTTAATACCTTGGTAATTTCATTCCTTCTTATGTCCTTTTTCTTGTCCCTTTCCTTTGCTTTTTTTTACTTTTTGTTTAAATTTCTTCTCTACCCACCCTAGCCAATCTATGATATATTTCTTTCATTACTCATTACACATTACACATTTCTGTTACTTCTCTCTCTATTAACTACGTTCCATATCTCCTCTTCCGTCTTTTTAATATACTCCTTTTTTCTTGTATTCTATTCTCTATTATTTTTTCCTTTTTTGCACTGTCACACTTCCTCTTCCTCCTCTTCTTTTGTATTTCTCTCTCGAATTTGTATGTTATTAACCTTTTTCTTATACTGTTCCTTTCCTTTAATTGAAAAACTCCCTTTTCCTGTTCTTGTTCCGTTAACTTCTTTTTTTATTTAACCTATTATTACAGTTTTCTTCTCATTCGCTCTTATTTCGTAATCCACTATTACATAATCAATTAGCGTTCCCTTGTCTCGAACTGAGCCTCATTCAACTTCAGCACTCTCCTATATATTTTTCTTTAATATCAAACAAGTAATTAAAATCTCCTGATTTTATAAGCCTAATTCCTTCTTTATTTTCTCCTATAAGTTTACTAATTTCGTTTGATTTCTCCTTTATATCCCCACATAAATATACCTCCACTATCTTCTATCTCTCTCCTCTAGTCTTTACCTCATCTACTGTAAATCCTTCTTTTTCTTTTGTCTCATTTTGACTTTACTTTCCTGCTATATATGAATTTCTTATTCCTAATACCATTTTTACCATTGTTCTGCCCTTTTTAATCTTCCTCTTTGCATTTTGAACATGCTATCTGCAAATCTTTTGGTACGCGTCCGCTTACTCTTTACCAGTACTTTTCATCTAGGGACGTCTTACTCATTTCTCCCACCTCCCACTGTTTCACATTTCTCATAAATTTTTCTCCCATGCTCAACCCATGTTCTTTTTTCATTCTTTCTTTCCTCTTTATATATTCTAACCATTCTTCCATTCCCTCTTCTTAATACTTCCTCCTTCTTCTTTAACAGCTTTAGTTTTTTATAACTCCATTCTTTTTATCCATGTTTCTCGCCTCCTAAATTATTCTTTATATTCTTTTGCTATCCTCTTCTCTCCTCCTTTCCTCTCATACAATGATCCGAAAAATGCTCCCACGTCCCATCCACTCATTCGCATACTCTGCATTTTCTCTTCATCTTCTTTGTTATCCAGTTCAACAAAGCAGCAATTCCTATCAATGGGACACTACAAAGAAATTATTAACACTTATTTCACTATTTCTTTGAGATCCTTTTCCTCTAATCATAGAACTTTTATCTCCATATTTCTTTTTCTCTTTTCTTGTCCTCTTTCCCTTTCATTCTCATTTCTTTGTTTCTCCACCTTTCATTATCATTCCTACTGTCACTACACTTGTACTCCAAAGATGCGAGAAATTCCGGAATCGGGAACGCCAAAGATACAACCGTGAAAGGTACTCCCACTCCTGCGAAGCTTTGATTTCAGGGGTAATGCGTGTGAACGCACCAGGCCTACAACGCGCACGCGCACGTGAAATTCAAGGCAGCGCGTGCTTATGGGCGCATGGCTCTCAAATCGGGTGGGAGTAGAGGGAGAACAATTATGAGCGCGCCTTTGGATTCGGGACACTTGTATCTGTAAATCAATCGTATCTTCGGAGCTTGTATCTTTGGAGTTTGAGAGTACGTCCAAACTCTCTGAAATTTTGGTATTGAATAAAAATGTAGTTTAATTCTAAATTTAAGGTGCACGTTCATTTCGAAATTTTAATTACTTCAAGGTATACTCACGTGTAGATAATGGTTTCAAAAATTTGATATTAGAAATTTTGCTTTTTGAAAATATTGTCTTTTATTTTCCTAATATAAATAATTAAAAATTGAACATACATTTTTCTACTATTCAATAATAATACTTTTCTGGTGGACCTTAATACCAAGTAAAAAAAAATATATTACTACTTTATTCCTTTTTTTTCGCTCTAAAATCGAATGTAAATTATAATAAAAAAGGCTCTTCTGTGGGAATTGTATATTTTCCGGCATATTTTTTCTGATTTTCATTTTCTCTTCTGGCATATTTTGGCATATTTTAATTTTGAGTTTTAGCACATTTTGCTAGATTTTAATTTTCTATTCAGGCATAATATTCCCAAAAATGAAAATTCACACAAATCTCAGGAAGAAATGTCAGAAGAGAAAATTAAAGTCCGGAAAAATATGCCGACAGATAAAATGAAAATCCAGGAAGACATACGTTAGGTTCTCCTCCCTCTAACAGATAAAAATATGCCGGAAGAGAAAATGAAAAAATCCGACAAATATGCCCGAAGAGAAAATTAAACTCCGGCCTTCTATATTAACTAAAGTTTTTGTTATCTTGACTTCTTCAAAATGTCTATTTTTTCATTCTCAAAGAAAATCATCCTTGTGGCTTGTCTTACGAAAAAGTAAATTAAACATAACACAACAAGAAGGCATAACAGCAAAAATCCATAAACATCCAAGAGTTGAACCTGCCACCATGTTAAATTCATAGCAGAAGATCTGAGGGAATCTTTCCCATTTCTAATGATGTACTCAATCCAGAAAGTCGCAGTGTTAATTGGGCTCATTGATCTGTCACGGAATATTGCAGAAACTCGTTTTGCAGCTTTCCTGAAAGTGGAATAAATTTAATGGGGTACTTTCAGTTTATATTTATTATTCTGGAATACATTTTCTATAACAGGAAGTTTCATTAAATACGTTAGACGTCATTGAAATATTACAGATTAGAAGAAAATTGCTATGTTCATTAAATTTTATATTTTAACTACAATTCAATTTTTTTGCGTTACTTTTTTTTAAATCTCACACTGTTTAGTTTTGAAGCGTTTCTAAACTCTTAACTTTTATTATTTTAATTTAGAAAGCCTCTAATTTTTAATTTGTCAATTTAAAAGGGAAGGAAAATTGTTTATTCTATTCGGTTAAACCTAAATTTTATGTATCGCTGAGAAAGCAATTTCCTCTTTCTCCTTTCCTATTATCTATGACCTTTATCCTAATTTTTCATTATATAATATAATTATCCTTTCTCATTTCCCTTTTCCTCATACTTCCATTTTCTCTTATCATTTCCCCTTTTTCTAAATCTTTTTAAATTTTAATTATATGATTATCATTCCATTTTCCTCTTTTTCTTATCCTTACCTTATCACTTTTCTCTTATCATTCCATATTCCCGTATCCCTAATCATTCCCCTTTCCACGTTTTACTTTCTATTTTCCACTTCCTGCTTTTCGATTTCCTTTACCCTGTGTCCTTCTTCCTTATTACTTGCCCCTTTCCCTTTTCTCTTTTTTCTTTTCCCTTTTCCCTTTTTTTCCATTTTCCTATTTACTTTTTTCTAATTATTTCAATTTATTAATATAATTATTATTTTCCTTCTTCTTCTACTGCCACTTTTTCTTATTATTTCCCCTTTTTTATTATCTGTTCTTCTTTTGCTTATCCGTTCCCCTTTCTCCTTTTCCATTTTCCTATGTATTTTATTCAGAAATGTGGCCTTATTTTATTTGAAAACTTGTCTGAATTTTTTAATTCAATCATTTTAATGCAGAAGGCACTTCTATTGTAATTAGTAAATTTAAAGAGGAACCTTTTTCTAAATCTTTTTCAATTTTAATGATATGATTATCATTCCATTTTCCATTTTTTTCTTGAACTTCTCTTTCCCCTTTTCTCTTTTCATTCCCCTTTTCAACTTTCACTTTCTATTTTCCACTTCCTCCTTTAAGATTTCCTTTGCCCTGAGTCCTTTTCCCTTATTCTCTTCCCCTTTCCCTTTTTTCCCTTTTATCTTTTTTCTTTTCCATTTTTTTCCACTTGCCCATTTACGTGTTTCTAATTTTTTCATTTTATTAATATAACTATTATTTTACTTTTTCTTATTATTGCCCCTTTTTTATTATCTGTTCTCCTTTCGCTTATTTGTTCCCCTTTCTCCTTTTCCATTTCCGTATGTATCTATTGTAATTGGAAAATTTAAAAAGGAACCTTTTTCCAAATCTTTTTAAATTTTAGTTATATGATTATCATTCCATATTTCCCCTTTTTATTATCCTTCCCTTTCCCCTTTTCTCTTATCATTCCATATCCCCGTTTCTCTTATACCTTCCCCTTTCCATCTTTCACTTTCACCTTTTCGATTTCCTTTACCCAGTGTCCTTCTCCCTTATTCTTTTCCCATTTTTCGTTTCCCTTTTTCTTTTATCCTTTTTTGATTTTCCGTTTATTATTTTCCATTTTCTATTTTTCAATTTCCCATTTACCTTTTTCTATTTTTTTTAATAGTGTCATTATCCTTTCCCTTTTTCTTCTACTTCCATTTTCTCTTATCATTTCCCCTTTTTATTATACGTGCTCCTTTTGTTGATCCGTTTCCCTTTCTCCTTTTCCATTTCCCTGTGTATTCTTTTTAGAAATGAGGCATTATTTAGTTTGAAAACTTGTCTGATTTTTTAAATTTAATCAGTTTAATATAGAAGACACTTCTATTGTAATTGGTAACTTTAAAGATGAACCTTTTTCTCAATCTTTTTAAATTTTAATTATAAGATTATTATTCCATTTTCCCCTTTTTCTTATCCTTCCATTTCCCCTTTGCTCTTATGATTCCATATCCCCGTTTCCCGTATCCATTCCCCTTTCCACCTTTCACTTTCTATTTTCCACTTTCTCCTTTTCGATATCCTTTACCCTGTGTCCTTCCCCCTTATTATTTTCCCCTTTCCCTTTTCATCATTTTCCTTTCATTCTTTTCCCTCTCCCCTTTTCTTTTTTTCATTTTCCCATTCACCTTTTTCTAATTTTTTCATTTTAATAATATAATTATAATTTCCCTTTTTCTTCTACATTCATTTTCTCTTATCATTTCCCCTTTTTATTTTCCGTGCTCCTTTTGTTGATCCATTTCCCTTTCTCCTTTTCCATTTCCCTATGTATTCTTTTTAGAAATGTGAAATTATTTTGTTTGAAAACTTGTCTGACTCTTTTAATTTAATCATTTTAATTTAAAATGTGCAATTGTAATTGGTAAATTTAAAAAGGAACATTTTTCTAAATTTCTTTAAATTTTTAATTATATGATTATAATTCCATTTTTACCTTTTTCTTATCCTCCCCTTTCCCATTTGCTCTTATAATTCCATATACCCGTTTCCCTTATCCCTTCCCCTTTCCATCTTTTACTTTCTCCTTTTCGATTTCCTTTACTCTGTGTCCTTTTTCCTTATTATTTTCCCCTTTACCTTTTCGATTTTCTCTTTTCCCTTTTCTCTTATGCTTTTATAATTTTCCGTTCCATCTTTTCCCGCTTCCCTTTTTTCCATTTTCCCATTTACCTTTTCCTGTTTTTTTTTCATTTTGATAGTATAATTATCCTTTCCCTTTTTCTTCTACTTCCATTTTCTCTTATTATTTCCCCTTTTTAATTATCCATTTTCCTCTTGCTTATTCGTTTTCCTTTCTCCTTTTCCATTTCCCTAAGTGCTTTTTTTTAAAAATGTGGCATTATTTAGTTTGAAAACTTGTCTGAAATTTTTTAATTTAATCATTTTAATTTTGATTGACAAATTTAAGAGAGGAAGCTTTTTCTGAATCTTTTTATATTTTAATTATATGATTATTATTCCATTTTGTCTTTTTTCTTATCCTTCCCTTTTCCGTTTGCTCTTATCATTCCATATCCCCATTTACCTTATCCTTTCCCCTTTTCATCTTTCACTGTCACCTTTTCGATTTCCTTTACCTTGTGACCTTCTCCCTTATTCTTTTTCCCTTTCCCATTTTTATTTTACCTTTTCTTTTTTCCATTTTCTTATTTACCTTTTCCTGATTTTTTTCATTTTAATAGTATAATTATCCTTTCCCTTTTTCTTCTACTTCCATTTTCTCTTATTATTTTCCCCTTTTTATTATCCGTTCTCCTTTCGCTTATCCGTTCCTTTTTCTCCTTTTCCACTTCAATTTCAAATTATACTATTGAAATTGTTTAATTCGATAAACATTCGAAAATTTATATGCTTCTCAATATTTTGACGTATGTAAATTTTTTGTTTAAAATGTGACATTATTTAGTTTGGAAACTTTTTAGGATACTTGAATTTCATCATTTTAATTTTGAATGCATTTCTATTTTTATGGGTAAATTTAAAGAGAAACCATTCTCCATTTTTTAATTTTAAATAATATATTTATCCTTCACCTTTCCCCTTTTTATTACCGTTTTCCCCTTTTCCCTTTCCTCTTATAATTTCTTTTTTCCCTACCCTTATCCGACCCCACTTCACTTTCTCCTTTACCTTATTGGTCCCTCTTTCCCCTTTTCCTTACTCGTCCCGGTATTCTTGTTTCCTTTTCCCTCTTTTCTTCTCTATTTTTCGTTCCCCCTTTCCTCTTCGCTTCTTTTTCCCGGGTTTTCTCTCATCCTTTCATCCTTTCGTTTTTCCCTTTCCCTGCCTTCATTTTCCCCCCATTTACCATTTAAAATTTTCCCTTTTCCCTCTTACACTTATCCTTCTTTCTTTTCTTATTTTCTATTTACCCTTTACCACTCAGAATTTGCTATTTATCTTTTCCCCATTTACATTTCCTTTTTCTGATTGTAAAATCCTTATCATTTCAGGATTCAATTTATTATATGTCTTTCTATAGATATATGTATTATGGACCCTTACCTATAACTTGGATCTCTCAAGACTTTATTTAATGCAGAATCCAAATCTTCTTCATTAATATTATCAATATCCAACTTCACTGCAATTCCTTTGGCCACATACAGGTCAATATTAATGAACTGGTCAGCAAAAAGCGGGATTCCTATAATTTTTCAAGAAACTATTTTTATTCATGAAACATTTTTCATGTACTATCATTACTGACATACACAGTGACCCATTTTAATCTATGATCCCAAATACTTTATCTACGATGAAATGCTTCGAATAAAGGTTAAGCAGGACCGAGGGGGACTTTTGACTGTACCATTAATTTTGACCTTGAGGTCAATTTTCAAGGTCAAATGGAGATAGACCCTTTTCCTAAATGTGAACCCCTATTTTTGACTGCAATGAAAAATAGGGATTCTCATTTGACCTCCATTTGACCTTGACAATTTACTTCAAGGTGAAAATTTATGGTATGGTCCAAATCTACCCCTCGGTCCTGGCCAACCTTTGTCCGAACTATTTCTTTGTAGATAAAGTATTTTAGAAGATATCTGGTCGTTTCTCAGACATTTGACCTTTTCAAAGTCACAAAAACTTGTTTTCCACAGGTCATTTTCGACGTGATATTTCCTGCTCGTTTCAAATCCGCAGTCAAATATAGAGGTTTTCATTTAAGAAAAGGGTCTTACCTCTATTTGACCTTGACAATTGACCTCAAGGTTACCGTTTTTAACATTTTTTTTTAATTTTAAGGGATAAACTTCCAAATTAAAGTTGTACAAGGTTATTATTTCAAAAGTATGATTAAAATTTGTAATTGGAAAAAAGTTTAACCTATCATTGGTTTGCCACAATGAATTGCCTCCTGAGTACCCATCAGACCACCGTGAGTAATAAACACCTTCACATTTGGATGTTCTGCAAACAAAATTATTTCATAAAAATTTTTAATCATTCAATAAATATATAATTTCATTTTGGCCAGTTAGTTCAAGTGGTCCTTATCGCATTTGAAAATTTTTTAGATTCGGTGCCAACATTTTTTTCAATCTTTTCTAATGCTTTTTAATAATTAATTAGAATATTCAACTTTTATTTTTTGATTATGGTCCAGAATGTCTCACTCTTTTGAATACCGCGGGTAAATTTTCAAAATTTTGTGAGTTACTGAAATGGCGGAAATTTTTTTGGAAATTAAAAATTCTTATTTTCCCTTTTCCATTTTTTTTATTTGGAAAAACTTTCTGAATCCTTCAATTTTATCATTTCAATTTTAAACGAAATTCAATTGTCATTCGTCAATTTAAAAGGGAAGCTTAATTTGATTTATTTTTAAACTGTTAAGTTTCCACTTGTTCAATTTGGAAGACTCAAAAGTAAAAAATTTAATTTTTTTAACTTCGAATTTTCAGTGGGTAATAATATTTTTTTAGATATTAATATTTTTTTCTGTCCTCAATTTTCCTTTTCCAATTTTTCAATTTTTAAACTCTTAATGTCCCCTTGTCACTTTTCCCTTTTCGAATTTTCCATTTCCTTTTCCCCCTTTCCCTTTCCTCGTTTCCCAAAATTTTTTTCTTTGAAATTCTATATTTGTTCAGAAAGTAGGTAGAAAATAAAAAAAAGTTTACAGAACAAAGTCATTTCTCTTAAAAAGGTGTACAAAATAATTTTCCAAACTTTTGCGGAAAGAAAACAGTGGAAAATTTTTTTATAAGAAAATAAGAATTATTCATTTTCTGAAAATAAAGCGCCATTTTGTTCATTTCCAAATTTTGCAAATTTTCCTGCAAATTTCGAAAAAATGTGATATTGCTTATTGGAATTTTAAATAAATAAATTTAATAAGTTTAAAAAATATAGCATTTAAAATAAGTTTTCTACGGAAAATTTCAAGCTCTTGGAAAAAAGTTTTTTTTATTTTAATTAATTTTTTTCATCTTACAACGAAATTGTTCTTAAATTTAAAATAATTCAATTTATTTTCATGTTCCTTTTGTACAAATAAAAAAATTATTATTATAAAATAAAATAATAAATGAATAAACCATGAAATGATAATTAATAAAAGTTTCAAATAATTATTATTATTATTTATGAAGTGTAACTCACTTAAAACATTAAGTTGAGGAATCCATGGGAGCGTTTTGACATTTTTGGGCAGACCTTCAGGCAATTCTTCCATATTTGCAATTTTCATAAGAACCCGCGTGGGTGCAATTTTTCCCAATGATTTGTAAAACACGTCGATAACATTTTTAGGAAATGATTCAAATGTGACCATTGAACCGAATGTGAAATAAACAACACCATTTTTACTTTCATCGAGCCACTTTTTAAGTTCCTAGAAATAAAAAAGTAACAAAAAATAAAAAATTATACCTACGAGTGATGTACGATATCTGAAAAGGGAGAAATCCAACGATCAGTTTCCAGGGGGTCCTATAGGATCATAAAATAGTTGTTTCGAATAAAAAAAATATTAACCTGAGTTAATTCAGGACTGTCATCTTGAATATGAAGACCCCCTACTTCGATTAGAGCAGGTGTCATTGGCTTTATACCATTTAATGAAAAATGTGAATTTGCCAGAATCATTGCAACATTGGCTTCTGCTTCTCTCACTCCTAAGGACTTTTTTCCTAAATATTTTCGAATAATATCATCTTGTGGTGATGTTAAATAGTTAAAATAAACCTTGTTGAAAGAAGCACTCAGAAGGTTGTAGAGTCGGGTCGAAAAATCTAATTTTTCTACAAAATTCATCAGATTGTTTGGCACAAAAGCGAGGTTTTCTGGATTAGCGATCATGTCATGCATCCAGGGATACAAGGCTGCTGAACTTGCGGCAATTACTGGAATATTCCAATTGGCACCTACTGCCAAAAAACAGTGTCCTCCAAAAATCTGAAAATCGAAATTATTTTTAAATTAATTGATGGATTTAATTAAAGACGTATTCTCATCCAAAGATGAATTTTCATTCAGGAAAATGAAATTTTAGGTTGGAAAAATTAATTTTTGACAAAAAAGTTCTTTTTTAACCAAATTATTAAATTTTTAACTAAAAAGATCAATCTTCAGCAATAAAAATTCTTTTTTAGCAAAATAGTTATATTTTCAACCAAGTAGTTGAATTTTCAAACAAAACGAATAAATCTGTGCCAAAACAGCTCATTAAAAAATTAAGTTTTAACCAAATAGTTCAATATTTAACACCAAACGTATGATTTATAAAAATAAATAGAATAGTTTAATTTTTAATTAAAAAGCACAATTTTCACAAAAAAGGCTTTTGAAAAAAATAGTTTGACTTTTAAACAAAGAGGAAGATCTTCAAAAAAAATTAGCGTCTTTAAGAAGATGGTCCAACTTTGAACCAAGTGAAATTTGAAAAATAAAAAAAGAATTTTATTCCAAATAAAAAAAACCTAAGTTAAGTAAAAAAAATTTTGTCGACAGAAGAATTGAATTTTCTACCTCAAAATAAGAATTTTTAATAAAAAAGTTCATTTTCAAACAAATATGGAATAGATCCATTTTTATTTTTAAAAAAATAATTTGCAACCAAAAAAAATGAACTTTTAAGAAAACGTTGAGTTTTAACCAAACAGTTGCATGTTCTAATAACAAATTTTACTAAAGAGAAAAAATTTTCCAAAAACTTAAAATTTTCACTAAGAGAATAATTTTTTACTAAAAAGGACAATTTTTTTAAACAATGTAGAATTTTTAACAGAAAAAATCAATCTTGAACAGCCAAAATTCTTTTAAAAAAAAATAGTTATACTTTAAACCAAGTAGGTGAATTTTCAACCAAAGAGATTTAATTTATATAAAAAAGCTTATTTTTTTATAAAAAAGTTAAGTGTCATCTAAATAGTTGAATATGCAACTAAAAGCGATTAATTTATAACAATAAATAGAATGGTTATATTTAAAAAAAAAAATTCAAAAAAAAGGGATTTGAATCAAAAAGTTTGACTTTATAAACAATGAGGCAGATTTTCAATTTAAAAAAATATAAGTCTTTAAGAAAATGGTCCAACTTTGAACCAAATACTTGAATTTTCAACAACAAAAAATAATTTTATTCTAAATAAAAATAATCTAAATTTAGTTGAAACAAAGAAGTAATTGAATTTTTAACAAAAAAAGTTTTTTTTAACAAAAAATGGAATAGATCAATTTTTTTTTGAAAAAAATGATCTTTTACCCAAAATAAAACCATCTTTTAACAAAAAGTTAATTTTCAACGAAACTCTTGCATTTTTAAACAAAAATTTTTACTAAAAGGGACAAATTTTCAAAAAATAGTTGAATTTTGAGTTGAAGATATTCAATTTTTATCAAAAATGGAATAGTTACATTTGCAATTCGAAAAATTAACTTTCAACCAAAAGAAAACAAATTTTAAAAAAATAATAATTTTGATCCATGCAGTTTCATATTCAACCAGAAAGTTGAAATCTCTTCCGAAAGTTTGAATTTAAACATTATTAATAATTGAAGAAAATACACGAATTTTAAACCAAATAGTTAAGCCTTCAACTAAAAAGATCAATTTTTATTAAAAACTTCCATTTTCAAATGAAAATGGAATAATTGAATTTTCAGTTTAACAAATTATTTTTCAAACAAAAAATAGCTTACAGTAAATAAGTTAATTTTTTAACAAAGAAAGATATTTCAGTCGGTAAAGAACAAAAATGTCAGCCAAAATCTTGAGTGGGCAAGCAACTTCAAAAAATTCAGTCCATCGTAAATCTTTTACCATGATTGAATCTGAAACACCGTGAATTAACTGTATTAAAAGTAAATTTTGAGTGGATTACACAGGATTACAATGAATTACAAAATATCATTCGATATTAAATTTATTACCCTGGATTGAGAGTGGATTAGCTCGGATTGCAAGAGTATTAATTCGAATTAAAAGTATATTCTTAATAAAATAATTTAAAAGAAAATTATTTCAATTTAGACTTGTTAAAGGATTGAAATATTCCATGAGTGGCTAATAACAGTGGTAGCGTTTATTCTATGATGTTCTTAAAAGAACGCGTTTCGATACAGATCTGTATCGTCATCAAATCGTAGTTTAATTTTTAACAAAATTTTTCGGAGATGAAAAAACCATAGAGTTAATACAGATAGAGGCGACAAGCCAGCTTGGGAACCGTCCGTGCGCATAGAGAGAAAAACACAATCAGAAAGATCTGACCAGTCACCCCACTCTTAAGGCCAATTCAGACTAGCCGTTCTCATTTGCGGTTCACCGGTCCTGTTGGACTCTCCGCCAATCAGCGCGTACTCGGTCCCGGTTCCGGTTCCGTTCGAGCATTTAGGTTCGATTCTAATTTCCACCATGCCGTTCGCAACCGTAGCCAATGAGAGTGCTCGCAAAGCCACGAGGGCTGTCAGCTGTTTCTCGAGCTTGCTGCATGCTATGTCGTTTGTTTACCGCGCATGCGTGAGAATGACAATCGTGTAAGCTGAATCGGCGCAGTGTGAGCTGCACCGGTCAACCGAGAGCCGAATCGGACCGGCGATTCGCAACCGAGAACGGCTAGTCTGAATTGGCCTTTATGCCACTCCCCACTCTCCAAGAGAACCCGTGGCGAAGTTGAGACGGACGGTCCCGCTTACAGAGCGGCCTATGGCTTGGCGCGTCTATCTGTATTAACTCTATGGGAAAAACACGATATTTTTTGAACTTCAAAAGAAACAATATATTTACCTTATCTTTGAAACTGAGGTTAGTTGAAAGTATGTTGTAAATAACGGTGTTGTTTATGGTCTCAAAAGAAATTTGTTGATATTCATATTAAGTGTTCAAAAGAGTTTATTTGTATATAAATTGCAGTAACTCTATAACCTCTAAAAGATTTTTTTTTTTAATTTCTTAAATTTCTGATATTTTTGTTTGGAGAATATATTTCTATCTTTGTTAAAAACAATTGAGTACCATTCTAAGAAAAAGTTGTTAATAATCTCAGGAGTAAATCCTGGATTATTTTAAACTAATTAGTTACATTTTAAAAAAGATAATTAGTGACAGGCAAGTGACACCAGCCCCCTGGCTGTTTGCTCAGAATACACTTAATTAAAGCATCGTGAGATTTGACTGGGACCGACAGGTGGCGGTGATTATTCATGAGGCCTGAATACAAAAAAATGCATGGGGAAAAACGAATATAGATATTGATATAAATCTTTAGAATCATTATTATATTTAAATATTCCTAAATCTTATCTAATCTTTCTCTAAATTTCTAAATAAAATCTTTTAAAATGATTTGAATTTTTCCTAGAAATTCTTTAAAATCCTGCAAAGTTCGAAAAATTGCTTTTAAATCTTCCGGATTCATGTTCGACATTCAATTTTTGTTTTGAAATCTTGAAAATTCTACATTTTGTTTGAAATTTAAAAAAAAATTGTTGACCTTTTAATTTATTTTCAATCTTTTCAAAATTTCTGGAAAAAACAAAATTTTTTACATAAACTTCTCTTTTAACTACGAATTGTGTATCAATTTTTAATTACTAAATCTAAATCTAATTGAATCTTTCTCAAAATCTCTAAATCTCTGAATATATTTTTTTAATTATTTGATTTTTTTTTTAATTTAATAAAATCCCGAAACATTAAACAAATTGCCCTCAAATCTTTCATATTCTTTTTCGACATTTTTTGAAATCGTCTTAATTTTTATTGAAAAATGAGTTTTTCAAAATAAAAAAAAATACAAAAATTTTCCCAGGAATCTTAAAAAAGTTTCTTATTCTTTTAACCATTCAAAATTCTTAAGCAGCTTCTAAATTTGTTTTTAAAATCATCAAAACTCTAAATTTTTTTTAAATTTCCTAAAATCTTTTTAAATTTTAAATTTATTTCGAATCTTTTCAAAATTTCTAAACCTCTAAATACCTTTTACAATCATTACAATTTTTCTTAAAATTAAAAAAAAATCTCGGAAAGTTGAAAAAAAAGTCAGATAAACTTCTCTTTTAATTATGCATTTGTGTATTAATTTTTGATTACTTCAGAAATTCAAAAAGATTTGTAGTTTCAAAATTAAAAATTCTTGAAATGTTTTGTACAAATCAAATATTACCATAACTTTTGTTTTGAAACTGTTCATCAAATTTGTAATTCTTACAAGAAAAATATTTTTAATTCAATATTATTAAAATCAAAAGAATTTTATACATGTAATTATCTACATTTTCCTCGACATCCTCAACGAAACTAATGAAAAAGATCAAAATTCGTATTAAAATTATTGGGACAATTACAGTAGCAAATTTGTAAATTAATTATTTAAAGTATTTTTGTTAACTATTTTTAATTTCTAACACGCAAAATATTTATATTAAAACTAACTTAAAAAATACAGGCACTTATGGGTTAAAATTATATAACGGTCTTTGAGGTTATGTAATAAGTCATGTGATGCTATAAGCCCGGGAACGTGAAACAATTTTTTAAATTTTAATATGAGAAATAAGATTGTGATATAAAATACGTCAATTTTGGATGTCGGTTCTGTAATTTATACTTTGAATGACAAGTGGATTACGCCAGATTACAATAATATTAGTTTGATTACGAGTATATCTCCTGGGATTACAATTTTATTTCCAAGTTTAATACTTTGAACTTGTTTTTACTTGTACTAAGAAAGATTACAATTGGAGTACAATTCTAAAATTTCAAGTAGATTTCTTAGATTTACAAATCTACTGTCTAAAATTACAAGTGAATTTCTTGGATTAACACGACTCACAAGTGGCTAGCGTGGGATTACAAGTACATTAACTAGGATTACAAGCGTATTAATCTGGACTTCAAGTGAATAACAGCAGAATACAATTCTATTGCTGTTTTAAAAGAATTACAAATAGGATTACCTGGAATTGCAAATCGGATTAACAGGGAGTACAAATTGGATAACCTGGAAATACAAGTCATACAGCTTTTATTTTATAAATTTAAACACCCCTATCGACAAATATTGCGTCGGAAACGACATCGGAAACGACATCGAAAACGACGCAGGAAATTACATTGGAAACGACGCCGCAATCTAAATTAAAAATAGAGATTGAGCTGGATTTAAATCAGACTACCTAGGGTTACGCTCATATTGTTTTATCAC
>JAAAKG020148386.1:0-10264 GCA_010014905.2 Druon quercuslanigerum | reverse complement strand
CCGTCTGAATGCCTGTCGCCTACAAGAGTTTAATTCGCGCGCTTCAAGTTTTGCATTCGCAGTTTTTTACCTATTCACTTTTTTGAAAAAAGGTTTTCACAGATAACTTCCTTATAGTTTTCTGAACAATTTCTTCACAGGGAGTTTATATTAGCTCAAAATACGCTCGATAAACGCAGCGATCGAAGATTATAAGGAATTGAATTCAGAATGGACTAGAAATTTTTTATTTATTTGGTTATAAATAATGATATACACTTTTCGCTTATATTATTGTTCTAAGGATACCTTGCAGAGTATTGTATCAAAATTTTATCAAAAAGCTCTAAAAACTGTAGATGTGACGACGAGCGAAAGACCAAAAATTAATTACAAATCGTCTTCAGAAAAAAAAATCATTACCATGGTTATCTCGAAAACTATAATAGATTAAACTTGTTTGTCAGAGGAAAAAAGATGCGCCATCTAATTTTCTATAAGAATGCATTTTTCAAAAATCAAATTTTTAAATTCCCAACGTTTAATTATAGCATTTTCAACTCTTTCATGTGGTATATTTGGGAACATAGCTCTTACATCAAAAGATACAAAAATATGATCAACAGGTATTATTACATTTTTAATTAGGTTTAAAAAAGCATAACTATTTTTTATCGATTTTTTAGAAGTTTTAATTGATTTTTTATTAACATTGTTTAACAACTCTTCTAATTTTCTAGTTGGAGGGCCTATTGTTGAAATAACTGGTGGTAATGGATAATCAGTTTTATGTGTTTTAACAAGGCCATATAAGCTATTGAAATATGAGTAATCGTTGTATCAATATCACATCGTGCAATATTATTCCCTAAAAATTTTTTAGTTCTCATACTATCTAGGATTTTAAATGTCCCTTTTTGAAGCATTTTAGAGGGATTATTTGGAATTATTTGAAAACTATCCTCATCATTATAAATTTGTAACATTTTTTGAATATAAATATCTTTATGAATAGCTATCGTCATAGAACCTTATCTGATTTCATAATCATTAATTCTGGATCATTTTTCAGAAAAATTTTTGTTTCAATTAAAGCTTTATTCAATTCTTTTTCTAGTATCGTTTTTGGAATATTATTATTTAAGAAATCATTAGATAAACTCATAAAAATTGATCTAAATTCATCTACTTTATTGTCAGCAATTTTACTAATATTAGATTCAATATCTTTAATGATTTCAAGTAACTGACTGTAATTTTTTTCACCAAATTTATTACTAAAACCATCACCTGATCTCAAAATATCAATAATTCTATGTGGAATAGTCACATTAGGAATATTCAAAAACCAGGGATCAGGTTGATCATGGAAAAGAATAAAGCCAATATTAAGATACAACTTTCGAACATCTCCTAATACTTTTTTCTTCATAGAAAAAATGTAAATTTTTGTAAAACTTTATTAGTTGCTAATTATTAATCAAGACGGGTCATTGAAAGCTCATTAATAGATCCACGTGTCTTGAAGGCGCGTACAATTACAATTAATATATTACTGTTATACTCCTAATATCAAAAAAATCCTCTTATAAACAAAATCGATGCATCTCAAAGACGCGAACAATACCGGACATTAAAAAAATATATATTCGAACTCCTAAAGTCGAATTATATCAAACTGATGTATAATTAATTGGTTTAATTATTTTAAATTGTCAATGAAAATATTTAAAAATAAAGTATTAGTTTTTAAAAAAATTATTTTTTAAAAAGTTATTAGGACTAGTTTCCCCCACTTACCATACAATACAAAAATACGAGTAGGTTCTTAAATTCGTCTTGAATGAAGGAATCTTTTTGTTTTTATATCAACCATCATAATTGTTTAGGCAATACTCTTTTTTTGAAACTACATTTTTTTCATCTTTCATATGAAAAGGAAAAAGTGATAATTATTGTGTAAATAACTGGAAACTGTCTGTCACAAAAAAATATCATACGAATTGCGCAGCATTATTGATAAGGCAAATAGAAAATAGAAAAAAAGGAATGTTGGGATAAAATAATTCTAATAATAATAATAATATAACTTGATAAATAATATATTATCATATATATTATAATATATATTTAATAATAACTAATATAACTTCTTTTACAAAATGAAACCAATTTACGATAAATGTTGTCAAAGGCATTTTTTTATGGTTCAATAACTTTAAAAACATTAACTTTAACTTTTTAAGAACTCTTTAAGAACTAGTATTTCAGAAAGATTTGGAACTATATACAAGTTGATTATTTATTATTTCATTTACTTTTAGACATCGAGTAAAATATTTTCTTGTAATGTTATTGTGTCAATTATTTTATTTGTTATTAGCCAGATCAGTAATACTATAATTCAAGAAATGATAACAAGTCTGCAAATTTAAATGTTTAAACAAAACCCTTCTTGTTATTATCACAGAATAAAAACCTCTTCTATTGGATAAGGGAAATCAGAAATTAAAATCATGTTGTTAATTAAATAACATTATGTAAATAAAAAGAACACAATAATGAAAACAATATTTTTTTTTAAATTTTATAAATTACTACTACACCAAAAATATTTTTTAAATTATATATTGGCTATTAAACAGGAAGTAAAAATATCTAAAACATTTAGTGAAGCATTTTATTATTCTAAATTTTTTATTACATGTTAATTAGCGTTCATTATGATTGCAATCGTTCTTCAAGTAATAAAACTTATAATTAATAATCATAAATTAAAATGAATATTAAAATAGGTGCATCGGCTTTCATACGACTTTAATTTTTATGTTAAACGTCTTTCAGTCATATGATCACAGATTACTTTTAATTAAATATAAGATTTTATCCAAGCAGGAATTCGAAATAAAGAGATAATTTATTGATTCAATTTGGGATTTTATATCGAAATAAAATTTTCTTAAAATCAACGCGATCAGAAAAAAATGCTTTGATTCGAAGGAAATTTCTTTAAGTGAAAGATAAATATTCATTGGTTCTCCAATTAAGTTTTTCTTTATTCAATTCGAAAGCTTCCAAATTGAAAAAAGTTGAAATGTTAATCATCGTCGTTACAAAATTTTTCATTGTAAATTTTTAAATTCAAAATTCTTCAATTTCAATTATTTACAACATAAAGCTCTACAATTTTTCAGAGTCACAAAAAAAAATTCTTGAATTCTGAAAATATTGAATGGAAAATTATTCAATTTTTAAGATTTATATTTCAAATATGTGAACTTTACAATATTATTTTTAGTTTAATTTTAAAGATTTATAACAGCAAAATTTAAAAATTTTAAATTTATGTAAAACTTTAAACTTGCATTATTAAAAAAAATTTATTTTCAAGACTAAAAACTCTTTGATTTTAAAGATGTATTCATAAAAATATTAACTTATAATGATTTATAGATCAAAAGATAAGTTTTTAATGCAAAAACTCTTTTAACTAACAATAATAAAAATGTTTAAAATAAAATATGTAATTTATTCCCAGTTGAAACTAAAAAGTTCTCTTTTAGCTGAATGTTAAAAACACGAAATTTGCCCTGCTTATACATATTAAAAATGTTTCAATTTAAAAAAAGAAGTATTTATGGAAAATTTCATCCCTTAAAACTTTAAAAAAAAAGAAGATAAATAAAAAAGGACCTTCTTGTAATGTAGAAAAAACTGCAAATCAAAATTTACTCCCTCCAACTCATAGAAAGAATTTTCTTTAAAAGTACCTCTTCCAATTCAGAAAAAAATGAAATACGAAAATTTACTCGTAAAATATAAAATAAAATAAAAAGGGACATAAAATGTCCCTTTGCCAATTCAACAAAAAAATTTTTTAATTTCTTTTCCAGTTCGGAAAAACATTAAATACAAAAATTTCTTCCCTTTCTTTTAAAATGACGACTAGGAAATTTAAATTCAAATGTAATTTAAAATAGAAATATTTTTGATTCAAGTCGTTTTAAATTAAGAGTTGTTTAATTTTTATTCGTACATCGAAATTTAACCCTTTCATTTACGAATACAAATTTTTTTTAAATGAGACAATTAAAATTGTAATTTTTATAGATTTAATTTAGCACTCTAAAATTTTAAAGATTCTAGGATTTCTGTTTCAAACAATTTAGTTTAAAATTATTTGGTTTTAAGATTTGAATCATAATTTCTCATTCATTATTTTTTCAAATCAATTTTTTAACTGTATGGGTTAAACATTGAATATTTGATACCAAAACAATATTTAAATAAAATTTGAAATTGAATAAGAGCGTTTAGTTATTATTATATTAATTTTAAATTATTGTAAAATTTAAAATAGTTCATAAATACTGAATTGGACTTCTTATTTTATTTAACTCTTAAGACTTTCGAATTAAAAAGTTAAGTTTTCAGCGTTAAAATACTGCGCATCTATAAATTGTTTTATTTTTAAGAGATGCAGAATCTTATTGTTAAATCAATTATTGTTCCATTTTAATCAAACTACATTTAAGTTTTAAAAGTCATCGCCTATTTTATATTTCTAATCGGTCAATTTAAAACTTTTTGTATCAAAAATTTTCAAATTCAAATCTTTTATTTTTTAATTATTTCAAGTCGTAAAAACTGCATTTAAAATTATTTTGAATGTAAAACTTGCGCTTGAAAATAAAGACCAAAAATTAGAAATTTGTAAATTAAAAGATTGAGGAATTAAGCAATACAAACTGAATGATTAATCACTTGAAAAATGAAACTATTGAACTTAGCATTAAAAAAAGTTTAAATCGAACTTATTTTAAATTTTATTATGCCATCTGATATGATATTTGTGATATTCCTAATGATTTAATAAACATTACTTATAAAAACCAGAATTCACATTAAAAAAATGTACTCATTTCTCGAATTTTCCCGATCTAAAAAATTTCCGATAATTTCCCGATTTTCCTTGTTTTCCGGTCGAGCGGCCACCCTGAAATACTAAAAGCAACAACTTCCTTTCATTTATTAAAACAGCTTATTTGTCTAAAAATTTCAATGATGAATACCGAAAAAGATTGAACTGATGGATCAGTTGTTGCACCCCACAATTATATGCGTCATGGGATCCTAAATCTTTAATGCTTTTTGTTTCTACAATAGTGAAAGCAGGCCAAACCAAACTTCCTTTCAAAGGCATTATATAATCGAATAGGATGTCAGACGATTATGCATGATTATGCTTAAACTCTATACCCCATTACTCCATACCATGGATTCAAGATTGGCGGTTAAACCTTCCAAAAAGGCACGCGACTATTATTCAATCATTCTAGTAATGAGTTTCAGCTTCGAAGCGATCGTCTTCCATAGCCTCAGATATTTAATACCTTTTGTTAAATGTCAGACAGTTTAGTCATCAGGTAAAAAATTTATAAAGGTCGTTGCGCTTTGAAAAAAAAACCAGAGGGCAAATACCAATTTTGCATAATTTTATAATATGCGTCTGGCAATGTGGAATAATTTTTTTGTATTGATTCATTGATTTATTGATTTACTTATGTTGATTCACTTTGTCATAAATCTAAGAGCGAATGACCAGACCGCGCTTTAGAAAGCAATGCATTTTTTTCTCCATTTTGTCAAGTCTGCATGCATTTTATGGATCATAATTTTTTATCCCTCGATTAAGGGGTTGTTTAAAAACTGAATCACATTGTCAAGGGTGGAGAGGGGAATTAACGAACAATGTGAGACCACAAATGAAAAACATAATTGTGAAAATTATTTTGTTGAAATGCATGAAAAAATGAAATATTGTGATTTTATTTTACAAGCAAGGCTTCTAAATATAGACTTTGTACTCTTTTTCAGATTACCACTTTTCTTCTTTTTTCAAGAATTTTTATTTTTTCCCTGTTATCTAAAAACTTTTCCATCTCGATGCTTCGCTGAAATACGAACTGAATTATTAAAACTGAATAAGAAAATTCAATTATTTTTGGTTGAAATTTTATGGTTTACACTGAAAAGGCAACTATTATATTTCTTTCAGAATTCACCTCTTACAGTTAAAATTTTTACTAATAAATTAAAGGTTCAAATATTTTCTTAAAAAATCATTTTTTTGGTTAAAAATGAATTTTTTTAATATTGCATTTTTATTGTTGAATATTCATCTCTTTGGTTGAAAATTTAACTATTTTGTTAAAACTTCGTTCTTTTCCGTTAAAAATCAATCTTTCGAACTGCAAATTTAACTATTTTATTTTTAGTTAGAAATTAACTTTATTGTTGCAAATTTATATTGTCGCAATTTTGTTGCTGTCGAAAATTTTACTATTTTGATAGAAACCTCAACTATTTGGTTGAAACTTAACTTTTTGTTTGTAAAATCATCTTTTTTGTAAAGAATTTACTTTTTTTTTACTTGAAAACATTTTTTTGTAAATTTTTTTCCTGTTAACTGAAACAAAAATTTTGCTTGAAATTTCAAATCTTTTTTGACAATTTGTTTTGTTTTAAAAATTCATTTCGTTCATTCGCCTTATTTGGTTAAATTTAACTGTTTTAAATTTAAAATAAAAATATTTTTTGGTTAAAATATTAAAAAAACGGGTTTTTATATCAAATTAATTGTTTTTTAAATGTAAACTATTACATTTTTCCAATAGAATTAATCTTTTTGATTGAAAATTGAACTATTCGGTTAAAAGATAAACTTTCTTGTCAAAATAAACTTTTTTAATAGAAGATTAATCATTTGAGTTAAAAGTTCAACTTTGATGAAAATTTAATTATTTTCTTAAAAATTCAACTATTTTCTTAGAATAGATCTTTTTGGCCGAAAGTTGAACTAATTTGTTGAAAATTCATATTTTTTGTAGAAAATTAACCTTTTACCTAAAGTTAACATATTGGTGTTAAAAATTTAACTTTTTTGTTACAAATTAATCTTTTTGGTTTGAAAATTCATTTTATGTAGTAGAAATTTCATCTTTTCTGAATAAAAATTTAACTGTTTAGTTAAAAATTAATCTTCTTTGGTCGAGTATTTTACTATTTTATTAAAAATTCATCTTTTTGCGTAAAAATTAACCTTTAATCAAATATTCAAATACTAGTTTTAAAAATTAAACTATTTTGTTAAAAAAATCGTCTATTAGGTTTAAAAATTCACCTATTCTAGTCGAAGTTTCATTTTTTATAAATAAAAAATTATCTTTTTAGTGAAAAATGAATCTTGTTTGAATAAATATTTTACTATTCTGTTGAAAATTAATTTTTTTGTAGAAAATTATCATTTTATCCAAAATTCATATATTGGGATTGAAAATTTAAATATTTTGCTGAAAATTCATCTTTTTGGCTCAAAAATGCATCTGTTGTAGTAGAAATTTCATTTGAATTGAATTATTAGAACTCAATAAGAAAATTCAAATATTTTTGGTTGAAATTTTATAGTTTACACTGAAAAGACAAATATTATATTTTTTCAGAATTCACCCCTTATATAGTTAACATTTTTACTATTAAATTAAACTTTTTAATATTTTCTTAAAAAATCGTTTTTGTTTTTTTTTGTTAAAAAATAATTTTTGTAATAATGCATTTTGATTATTAAATATTGATCTCTTTAGTTAAAAATTTAACTATTTTGTTAAAACTTCGTTCTTTTTGGTTGAAAATCAATCTTTCGAACTGCAAATTTAAATATTCTATTTTTAGTTAGAAATTAACTATCTTGTTGCAAATGCATATTTTCTTGTTGCAAATTTATATTTTCGGGTTGAAAATTTATCTTTTCGGGTTGAAAATTCACCTGTTCTGTAAAAAATTTGTTTTTTTTTTACTGACAAATTCAAATGGTTTGTCGCAAGTTTTTCTTTTTTGTTTGAAAATTCTACTATTTTGATAAAAACCTCAACTATTTGGTTGAAACTTAAATTTTTGTTTGAAAAATCATCTTTTTGTATAGAATTTACATTTTTTACTTAATAACGTTTTTGTGTTAATTTTTTTCTCTGTTAAATAAAAAAAAAATTTGCTTACAAGTTTAAATATTTTTTGAAAATTGATTGTTTTGTTTTAAAAATTCATTATTCAAAATAGAAATTTAATCTATTATCGTTAAAAAATTCAACTATTTTAATGAAAACTCGCCTTATTTGGTTAAACTTACTGTTTTACATTTTTTTAAAATATTTTTTCTTTGAAATATAAAAAATGTTACATTTTTCGTTAAAAATGCATCTTTTTGGATAATATAAACGGTTTTTTATATCAAATTAATTTTTTTTTTTTAATGTTAACTATTATATTTTTTGAGAATTCATCTATTATAGTTAAAATTTTAACTATTAAATTAAAGGTTTTAATATTTTCATAAAAAATCGTTTTTGTTTTTTTTTGTTGTTAAAAATTAATTTTTGTAATAATGCATTTTGATTGCTGAATATTGATCTCTTTGGTTAAAAATTAAACTATTTTGTTAAACCTTCGTTCTTTTCGGTTGAAAATCAATCTTTCGAACTGCAAATTTAAATATTCTATTATGAGTTAGAAATTAACTATCTTGTTGCAAATTCATATTTTCTTGTTGCAAATTTATATTTTAGGGTTAAAAATTCACCTGTTCTGTAAAATTTTTTTTTTTACTGAAAAATTCAAATGGTTTGTCGCAAATTTTTCTTTTTTGTTTGAAAATTCTACTATTTTGATAGAAACCTCAACTATTTAGTTGAAACTTAACTATTTTTTTGAAAAATCCTCTTTTTGTAAAGAATTAACATTTTTTACTTAAAAACGATTTTGTGTTAATTTTTTTCTCTGTTAAATGAAAAAAAAATTTGCTTGAAAGTTTAAATATTTTTTGACAATAATTTGTTGTTATGCTTTAAAAATTCATTTCTTTTGATAGAAATTTAATCTATATTCATAAAGAAATGCAACTATTTTTATGAGAATTCGCCTGATTTGGTCAAATTTCACTGTTTTACATTTAAAATAAAAATATTTTTTGGTTAAAATATAAAAAAACGGTTTTTTATATCAAATTATTTTTTTAAATGTAAACTATTATATTTTTCGAATAGAATTTTTTTTTGATTGAAAATCAAACAATTTTGTTAAAAGATAACCTTTTTTATTAAAATAATTTTTTTAGTAGAAAATTAATCATTTGAGTTAAAAATTCAACTTTGTTGAAAATTTAATTTTTTTCCTAAAACTTCAACTAATTTGTTAGAAGACATCTTTTTAACCGAAAGTTTAACTAACCTTTTACCCAAAATTCACATCGTGGTGTTGAAAATTTAATAATTTTGTAAAAATTAATATTTTTGGTTTAAAAGTTCATATATTGTATAGAAATTTAATATTTTCTGAATAAAAATGCAACTGTTTAGTTAAAAATAAATCTTCTTTGGTCGAGGATTTTACTATTTTATTAAAAATTCATCTTTTTGCGTATAAAATTAACCGCTTATTAAATATTCTAATACTAGTTTTGAAATTTTAACTATTTTGTTGAAAAATCGTCTATTAGGTTTAAAAATTCATCTATTCTAGTAGAAATTTCATTTTTTGTAAATAAAAATTTAACTGTTTAGTTAAAAATTAATCTGTTTTGATAAAATATTCCACTATCTTGTTGAAAATTATTTTTTTTTTAGAAAATTATCATTTTATCCAAAATTCATATATTGGGGTTGAAAATTTAACTATTTTGTTGAAATTTTGTCTTTTTAGTTCAAAAATTCATCTGTTGTAGAGGAACTTTCATCTTTCCTGAATAAAAAATTCAAGTGTATTAATAAAAATTAATTTTTTTTGGTTGAGGATTCCACTACAATTTTCCTGAAGCTTCTTTCAAGGTTTTCTTTTTGTGGACAATGGAACTATGTAGTTAACGTTGAGACGTTTTATTAAAAGATTACTTTTTTATTGAATATTCATCATTTTAGTAGAAAATTCATCTCCTTTGTTAAAAACTGTTTTTTTTTTATTTAGTTGAAAATTTTTTTTTAACTAAATAAAAAAACTATAGGATTGCAACTGAAAACTTTTTATATCAAAAATTGTCACATGCAAATCTTTCAATTTTTCATTGTTTCAAGTCGTAAAAACTGTATTATAAAAAAATTAAAATGTTGTCACAGGCTTAAGATGGTTACAGTCCAACATGTCGAAGACATTTTTGATTTCAGTTGGATTTTCATATATTTAGAATAGTTTTTGCACGGGGCTGTCCCGGTATATCATCAGTCACGGACGCATTTAT
>JAAAKG020148385.1:0-10264 GCA_010014905.2 Druon quercuslanigerum | reverse complement strand
AATTAGCAATTCGTCGACGTGACGCATTCAACTTACCAGCACTTATCGTAACTGTGCGAACGAGACTATGCATTAACCGCAATCAGTCCATCCTTGATGAAATATTGTTAATGGAGCGTAACATTAAACGTATTGACACAAACTACGAATCATAGTTGCGTGTTCTGTAATGGTGTACGTAATGTACACAGGTTTTCAGTTTAATGCAGAGTCAACGTTTTTGTATAATTAAATATTTATATTGCGGAAGATGTGAGATCTTGCCAACCTGGAAACAACGACGTGGACGTAGTAAGTTCTGTTTCCTCTGGGGTGCTTCATTATCGTGAGTCCCTTTACCTCTCACGTTTGGGGTGCTCGATTATCGCGAGACCCCTTGCCTCTCAATATTATTGTTGTTGTTTCAGTTAGCTTCCGTTTGCTTGAAGACACAAATGCAAACGTCGTTCCAAGTTGTCTACGGTTAGAAGCAAAGTTTGTCTAGGGATGGCCGCGCTAGCTCTTCGAATTCGATCCATCAGATCTTCTATGGTCGTGAACTGTTGAGCAAAAACAACATTTTTTACATACGTTTGCATTTGTGTCTTCAAACCAACTTCTTATTTCCACGTCGTGTTTTCGAGTGATTTCTATTTTAAAAAATCTTTTTGACCCTTGAATGACCTTGAAAATTGACCTGAAGATTGAGGCTGACACGGTGGTTTACACTTTTACATTTTATCGACTTTTTTAAAGCATCTCAAACGCTTGCTTTACCGAGAAAACCACGATAAACCAGAAAAAGAGCACCTGGTCGTTTTTCGAAAATTTAACCCATAATTTTTGTGTGTGTTTGCATTTAAGTGCTCCATGGATTTTGACCTTGAAAGCAATTTTCACTATCAAAACGATTTTTTAAAATAGAAACCCCTTTTTTGACTATGGAAATCTTGTTTTTGAGACCTCGGAGAGGTCAGAAATCAAGGTCAAATTTCCAAAAACGATCAGATGCCCAAGGGGTTAGCTCTAATGAATTTAGGTGCAGCTTTCTTTTGACTTAAAAAAGTTCTTTTTCATATTTTGAATTCACCTTTAATTCTTTCGAATTCCTTGAAATCCTCTGAATTCCTTAAATTTTTTTTAATTCTTTGAAGTCGATTACACTCCGTTAAGACGCTTGCATTTTTGGAAATCTTTGAATTTGCGTGAATTCTTTCAATAGTTATGAGTTCTTTTCAATTATTTTAAATTCTTTTGAAATATTTTTAATTTACCTTGAATTTATATTACATAGTTAATCTCATGAATTCGCGTTGAATTAGTTTTTAATTGTTATTCTTATTTTAATTAATTAAATTCACTCGAAGTATTCTAAATTTTTTTTAATTCTTCTGAATTGACTTTAACTCTACTGAACTCAATTGATTTTTTGTTTATTACTTAAATTACTTTTAATTTTCGCGTAACCATCCAAATCACTCGCTTGCTTCTGAATTCACTTGGATTTTTTCAATTCTTCTGAATTCGCTTATATAAGTTCCACTCGAATTCAATTGGTTTTTTTGGATTCTTTGAGTTCTCTTAAATTATTTGAATTCAAGAGAATATAAACGAATACAAAAAATCTTCAGCTCAAATGCGCGTCAAAATTGCTACTATTTAATCAGTCACTTTTTCAAATTTGTAAGTATATATATATTTTTTCTCTGTTTTTTAGAAGGTGACAACGACTTCTGCGATGGAGGCCCATGGAAACCTGGGTTTTCTTCACGCTTTTGTAGCTTCTCTTTCGGTTATTGTGGTTTCCGAATTAGGAGATAAAACCTTTTTCATCGCTGCTATCATGGCGATGAAGTATCCGAGACTTACAGTTTTTATTGGAGCCATTGGAGCTCTCGCTCTTATGACTATTCTTTCAGGTAAATATGTTTGATCAAACAATAATAAAAAAATTAGTCTTAGATTTTTGAACGCAGTTAAATTATTTTTTATTATAGCGTTTAAAAATAATTTGTAAGATTATATCACTTTTCTTTGCAGTATATATTGTTGATTATTTATCCCAGTCAAATTTGTTCGTATTTAAAATATATAATTTATTCTAAAGTATTTTTTGTATTTACTCAGTAAATAAATATAGCTGAAGATCCTTCAATGATTTCCATTTTTCTCATGTATCCTATCTCTTATAGAATACACTTAATGAATGGTTTTTTCCTTCGATGTGGAACAATCAGATAACAGTAATCGGTAGATAAATGATAAAATTATTCAAACTGAGGGTCTCAAAGTAGTTTAGATCTTGCCCGCAAAGTTCGTAAAGTGGTATTAATAAAAGTTCAATTTTTGATTGTTTTATGTTTAAATCATTTTATATAATTTGTTTAATTATCTTTCTCTCAAAAGAAAGATAGTCTTCAAATATTTTAACGCGTTATAATTGTTATAATACGCGTAGGCAGTGAACATTAATTCATTTTATTAAAAAACATTATACTGTGATCTAAACTTAATTATTTACTATCATATTTCTTATCAATATTGAATTGAAATTCAAATTTCTGGCCAATAGTTCAAAATTGGTGGCGCTGTCATAGTTACCCAATAGGCGTATTAGATACTTAGCAACAACATCGTTTTGTTTGATCAACTCATCTTTTATGAGATTAAGATTTTTACATTCTCATCAGAGAAGGTATTAGATTGGTGTAAAATTTCCCCCCCCCCCCCCCCCACCCACACAGTATTTTTTACATGTCCACGTTTTGAGACACCCTGGATCCGAAAAACAGGTTTTTACGAATGGGTTTGTATGTATTCCTGTATGCCTGTCAGTCTGTGAGCACGATAACTTGTGAAAAAATTATTCTATTAGTTTGGCCTTTGGTATACTCTTTTCGTATCCTAAACTAAAAGTCAAGTTCGTTAGCCAGCCATTTTAGATACAAATTCAAAAAGTGAGCACATTTTGAAAATTTTTGAGACCACTTTTTTTAAAAATCCAAAAATTCTCTATATGGATATTTATACATAGTATTAAAAAAGTCGAACAATTTATCCTATTGACTTTTTTCATAAAACCAAAAATTACCAGAGATTTACAAAATTCCAAAAAATTATGACTTTGAATTTTTTTGAAAAATTGAAAATTCAGATTTTGACAGCATTAGAAATAATGGAAAATCCAATAATTACATATTTCGGTCAAGCTATACATAATACGGTAAAAGATGAGTAAACAAAAATTGTACATTTGAAAAAGATCTACAAATTTGTAATCAATCACTTTTTGATAGGATGCGTAGTTTTCGCTTTAATCGTGTAAAACATCATTAACAGTGAAAAAAATCTTCCCGCTGCGTCGGCACATTCTCATCGCAACGTTTGTCTTTTAATTTCTGCCCGAAGCGAAACGGGCAGATTATTTATATTGTATATCAACCAAAAAACAACAGTTAAAAAACTTGCGATTGTTTGAAAATGTGACTATCACTTGAAATTATTTTATAAAAAAATTGAGAAAAGGTATTCGTCTCGTTTTATTGAATTTGTGAGTCGTAATATTTCTATTCATGAAGTACAATAGTAAATTTGTTTATCTCTTATAAATGTTCAGTTTATAAGTTTTAAATTACGTCGTTCTATTTTGAACCAAAGGATCACCGGATTGTTGGACATTAATAATAGATGTGTCATTTCATTGCTGCAAATTTTTTAAGAATAGCTAGAAGCTAATGATTGTAATTGGTAGTTTTACTTCTGCTGAAGACTTCATGTAATTTACGAGGTGTAACTTAACATGTATAATTTAGGAGATGTAATTTACACAGAAACTAAAATCCAACTAACTATTTAAAATTTTTGAATGAAAACGTTATTTTATTTTTCAAAATATTTTTTGGAAAGATTTCGAGCTTGAAGCTGTCATATGAAAAAATGTCACTTTGTCGAGATTGATCAATATTTGTCATTTTTGGAGCGGGCACAAAACAATTGTAATTAGACCTATTAAAATTAAAAAGAAGAGCCGTAATGCTGAGGTTACAAAATAATATTTAAATACATTTGTTCTTTAAAGAGCCAATGGACAAGAAAGTGATTATTTTAAGTTCTCTCGATTTCAAAGACTAGCTCTGTGGTTAGATAAAAGAGAAATAATAACAAAAATGTATTTCACGTAAACAGTAAGTGATACGTGACTTGTGTTTTAAAAGACGAAACGCATTAAAATTTGTGTTGCTTATCACTCTTCCATTCCTTAATTTTTCAACTTAATACTTAATTATTTTGTCATCAAAGAAATAATGAATGCTTCCTTGCAAATGATTTATTAAATTATATTGTATTTTTAAATGCCCTTTCCCTTGCCCTATTAGTCCGGTGGATAAGGTGGCAAATTATGAACTTGCGTCGCAAACGGAGATATTTTTTTTATGTATTTGGCATCCCAAGGAATTTTTTAAATGTGTTAGGCAATCAAAATAATGGACTTATCTACCTAAGTTCTATTTTAAACAGTTATGTGACTTTCTGTTATAGTTGCTAAACAACAGTTGTAAATACGAATCGCTATTCAATAGATGTGTATGGTCTGTAGTGCAATCCTAAAAAAGTAGCCTGGCGTAGTTTTTGAAACTTTGACTTACGATAAAATCTTAGAGAATAATCTAGATACGTGATCTCTAACTTAGGAAATGGAATTCTTGAAAATCACCTCGAAATCTTGAAATTTACCAGATAAATTATAAATATTATTGCAAAGTTCTGGGTAATTTGCTGTTGTCATTAAGAATTGATTAATATTTATATGAAACAACAAATACTTACAAAATTTGTAGTGAAATAAATAAATATATAATTTTGAAATTTGCTGGTTGAAAATAAGATAGGATTCAAAATAGAAAATTCTGAGAAAACTATAAAAGCAAGTGTTCTTATGAGATATATTTTCAAGATATAGTAATATAACATATGTATTTATCTTTTTCTTTTTGATTCTGAAGTATTCGCTTTCGAAATTCGTTAGAAAAATTTAAAAGTGACAAAATGGCGGCGTTTTTATTTATTATTCAAAGTTAAGTATGTAAAGAATATACCATGATGGCTGTCCTGTGTCCAAACGTTGGAGAGAAGAGAGCTTTTTTGTAGGCAAAACAATTCACATTTTTTGACAAAATGACACAAGATATGAAAAAAGACAAAGAAAAAAGTTGTTTCTTTTTGAGATTTTTGCAAAAATATATATAACATCCTTAAAGATTATTTTTTTCTCAACAATAGAGTATCGATTATTGCAAAAATTCTGACTATAAAGGAAAAAGTTTCATGTAGAAATTGTTAAAACTGTTAATTTATGTTCCTTTTGGCTTTTTTATGACACCATACAATTGTATTGAAAAAAAAACATCTTAAAGGATTTCATAAATATTTTCGCAAACATCTCGAAAATAATAAGTAATATATTTTTTAGAGAAACAATTTTATTCCTTCAACTTTTTTCGTACCTTGTGTCGTTTTTGTAAAAAAAATGTGAAATTTTTGTTTTTCAGGCAAAAAATGACTGATTATTTTTAGAAAAACCGCTTTTATTTTGTTACTTTTGAACTCTTTTTTTTAATTTTTAAAGGAATTTCGAGAGTACTACAAATTTTTGCAGAACCAGAAAGAAAAAATTCAACACCTATATTAGTAGCAACACGAGAAAACTTTCGTGAATTGAACTCTTGAATATTCCTGTACTCTTTATTCCGAGCTTCATCTGCTTCTTCGGAAAACTGTCCAATTGGTAAGGGAAAATGTTTCATAATATCAGATCCATGCAATATATCTTATGGACAGTTACAGGCATGTAGTAAGTACCACGGGTATAAACGTACGTGCAGTTGAAGGTCTCCATAGTTCATGTTTCAAATATTTTTAAGTCAGTTGGCTCTATACTTGATAATTTGTGCATAATGTACGCAAATATTTCCACTAACTCCAATTCTATCCCAGTTATTTCTGCTGTTAGTTCAGGGCCTTCAAAAAACCTTCTTGCGGTATTCCCATCATTGGATATGCCTGAGCCTTGTTTTACTGAATCTATTACCAATCCTGTCTGTTGATTAAAAGCTTTGTTACATTTTATGAAATATTATTAAATATTTATTATCTTAAGGAATACCTGAAGTCGTTCAGGCGATTTTTTGTCCCTAAATATTCATTTAAGACAATATAAAGTTTTCCTGATCAGTTATTAAAGCGTAAAAAATCGTTATGTACAAAATTTCACTTTTTTCATACTTTGAGTGGAAAAATTATTAATAAAACAAATAGAGGAGAAAAATTTCGGAGCGTAAAGCTCTTTAGAATTTAATGAACATTAATTTAAAAAAAAATTAAAACTGTACCAAAATTGAAGGCTCTGAACATTTTTGAACGAAAAAAGTGCATTTCCTGCCACTGTGTGCCAGTTCTCGGCTACACCACTTTGTATATTGATCAACTAAATCAATGTTTTTTATTGAAACTTTGATTATAATATTTATTATGAAACAATCTTTCGAATGCGCGACCACATTCTTATTTTTTTTCTTTTTAATGTCATTTTTTACGAATAACAAAAAACTATGTAGGGCAAACATCCCAGTAATCGTGATGTCAATTTTCTTGCCTTTTATTTAAATTGAATGAATGAATGTAATTTCTATTTGATGCTGTAAAAATATAATAATAAGCGAGTTTCATCATTAAATGTTACTTTTAACGTATGTTTGCAGCAATATATTCAAATTATAATCTAGTTTCACGATTACTGGAACACTTACCTTATATGGTTTATTAAAAAATAGTCTAAAGAAAATTTATATTTCTTTTTGAGATGAATAATATTTTTTGGCAACATAAATTCACATCTTGCATACTTTGACCGGAAAATGGATTTTTTATTTTTCATAAAATGCGGATCCTCCTGCTCTTCGAAACTTTTTTGGAGAGTTCGTTTACCTAAAACTAAAATAAAATTTATTGTGACATGATTTGCACAATAGGCTTTAAAAATAGTCACTATTTGGAATATATATATAATTCCTGAAATTAATCTATTATCTTTGTTTGCAGTTGTATTCGGATACGCAGCTACAATAATTCCACGCGCATACACCTACTACATTTCGACTGCACTATTTGCTTTATTTGGACTAAAAATGCTCAGGGATAGTTATTACATGTCTCCTAATGAAGGACAGGAGGAATTTGAAGAGGTTCAGTCCGATTTGAGAAAACGGGATGACGAAGTAACTTTCTTCTTAATTATTTGCAGATTTTGCTTCACTTGTCATCAAAAACATTTGGTAATAATGAATATATGTTAATTATAGTTTGAGAAAAATGCTGAAAGTACTTTAGTTCAAGATCCAGAGACTGGGGTCATTAAAAAAACACAAAAGAAAAGTGCCTTGATGATGCTTTCAAGGATTTTCTTTCAGGCTTTTATGCTTACATTTCTGGCCGAATGGGGAGATCGCTCTCAGCTCACTACAATTCTCCTCGCTGCTCGAGAGGTAATAATTAAAAAATATGTCTATTTAAGGGCCCTCAAAGCCCATTTTTCAAAATGAAATGCGGAAAATGGTGTTTGCGCTAGCTTCACGTTAAGCTGTCACACCAATTCTATAAAACGTACCGAAAATTAATTTAAAAATCTCTTTTGATAAAATAATTTAGGGCTCTTGGAATATGTTTATCAAAAGAGGCTCGTTGTTGAACTTCGAAGTTGAGGCTCGTTTAGGACTCTCTGAATATGATTATCACGGTTTTAAACCAATTGTTTAAATAAATTCACCAAATATTAATTTTAAACATTTATTTCCCTTGCGAAATTTCAGGCTCATTCAGGGATCCTGAAATATCGTGGACCGGACGTCCTTCGAATTTTCCTTTTTTCCTGTTTTTGTAAAACACACTCTTTCTCATCACATAATCTAAAAGTCATTTAGGACTCTCCGAATATGACCACGTATTTGTCTATAACGTTAAGCTGGTACAATACCAAATATTACAACAACAAAAAAGGAAAAATGGGACAGCTTTCTGTCCAGGGTATTTAAAGAGCCCTAAATGACGTGAAGTTATAAACGGAAAATACATTTTTTTAAATAATATTTGGTGAATTTATTTAAAGAATAATTGTTTGAACCGTTTTTAAACTTTAATTATCATATTCATGGAGCCCTAAATTATGTGAAGAGTAAGAATGGATTTTATGGTTTTGTTCACGTATTTCTTATAACGTAAGCGGGCACAACGCCAAACATTACAATAAATGATAAAAAAATAAATTGTTTTGATTAATGAAATAATTAATCAAACAAAAGACTTTTTTGGACTACCCAAGTAATAATAATGAGCGATTATCATATTTATGATAACATTTTTTTTTTCATTTCAGGATGTGTACGGTGTCATAATAGGTGGAATTTTAGGTCATTCGTTTTGCACGGGATTGGCTGTTCTCGGTGGACGAATGATAGCTCAAAAAATATCAGTGCGAACAGGTAACTTTTTAATTCTTATTTTACCCCTTTCTTTTTACCTAATAAATTAACAATGCCCAAAACAAGTCTCACTATTTAATAATTTGACGATTTCAATTTAAGTAAGTTTCAAATCTAGTAATTTAATAATTATAAATAACGTTTAAAGTTAATATATAAACTTTTTAAATTTTTTTTTTATAAAAGTAAGCAATTTTTATACTTTTTTAAACTTGGAATTTCGCTGATATGCCTGAATATATTGTAAATGATTTCAATTAACTTTCATAAAATTTATTACTTTTCTAGTCACGTTGATTGGAGGAATCGTATTTTTGATTTTCGCGGTGACAGCGTTGATCATAAATCCAGAAGACGTATGATCAATTGAAAAATGAAAAAAGCGAAAGAATACGTAAGCGATTCGTTCTAGAATCAGCTTTCTATGGAAATTCGACCTTTCAGAACCACTAGGCCCGATACTTCTATTATCTTCCATTTTTTGGACATTCAACATTTTCGACCGCTGACGCAGCAGGAAAGCCAAGAATACGAATTATTATGTACTTAGTTCTATAACACTTCATACATTTTTATATGGAGTAGATGGTAGGATTTTTTTTAATTTAATGTATAATTATATTATGTCGCCTTAAATTTTCATAATAGCCAAATGCTTAGATCACAACCAGACGAACAATGATCTCGACTCTTCGCGAATCAGTATTTCTCGTGAATAAGTAGCCATCGCAAACGCATTTAGTGAAAATGTTAATAATTTTGTCTAATAGGCATGTATATTTGTAGAATTATTGCTTTATTTTTTAAGCTTCCACGAGAGACTTTGGCGACTAAGATCACGTCTCGGGCCTAGATGGTATTATGCAACTAAATGTAAATGGTAGGATACAAATTGTAAAATACTGTCTACTACTCTAATTGTAATTTTATCATGTGTAAATAAGTAATACGTCCGTATTGCGCTTCTCAGATTGTATAGCCTCTGTAAACTTATATCCCAGTCTTTGATGAATTATATTTTTATAGAGATTTATCCAACATCAAATACTATCAAACAACTTTGTAATAATGCATCACTGCATAGTTTGTACCTATTTTTGTCTACATTAGTTTTTTTACTTGAAATTATGAATTTAGGTGATTGAAGGGAATAAGTGTAATTTTCGAAATTTAATTAATGACATTTCTACGAGCAGGAATAAAGTATTAAAGAATATTAGGTTCATTTAAGTCGAAAGTAAACCTTAAAATCCGCCTTGTTTTTCATAATTAATTGTTTCGGAAATAAGTGCGGATAAATCATACCTATACTGAAACATTCTACAATTTTGAAGACAGTGGATCGCAACAGTTGATCAATTTGATTTCAATTTAAAATTGAAGTTGCAGCTAAAATTAGCCGAAAAAATGATTGCTTTCTACTGTGTGTAGATTTGCGTTAAATGTTCATATTTTATCGATGTTTATAATAAATATTCCTTGCTTAAATTGTCTAAATTTCCCCCTGATATCATACATTCCGAAAAAGAAATTTGTTACACAACTACTTGTCAATACTGTTACATTTGAACCGCTGGCGACCAAAAGGGGACACGGCCGGATTCAGCCTGAGAAGTATTGCCCGGAGTGTCAATTTTAATAATCTTTCTAATTTCAATTTTAAAGACTGATACTTGTAGAGAATTTTAAGGCGCATCTTTTTTTCCTCTTGCAAAAATTTATAGGTTTTGTAGTTTTTGAGATAATTGGTA
>JAAAKG020148384.1:0-10264 GCA_010014905.2 Druon quercuslanigerum | reverse complement strand
TATTTGGCATGAATATCTGCATGTTAGGTTGGACAATCTTACCCTTTAAACATCTACATTTAAACATCCATTTTTCTTCGTGTAGTTAATTTTTCAAGTAAATAGTTTAATTTTCTAGAAAATTATTTGAATTTTTCAACCAAATAGTTGAATAAAAAAAAAGTTTTTAACCAAAAATAGAATTGTTACATTTTCAGTGTGAAGAAATATATGTCGACCCAAAAAAAGGATTTTTAACAATATATTTAAATTCAGAGCCAATAAGATAAAATTTAAAAAAAATGTTTTTTTTTCTACAAAGAAGACGAATTTTCCGCAATTTTTTTACTTTGACGCAACACAGTTGAATGTTGCACACGGCACTATTGGTTCTCAACAAAAAGTTAATTTTTCACAAAGTAGTTAATTTTTCAAATAAATAGTTTAATTTCCTAGAAAATTATTTGAATTTTTCAACCAAATAGTTGAATGAAAAAAAAGTTTTTAACCAAAAATAGAATAGTTACATTTTCAGTGTGAAGAAATATATGTCGACCCAAAACAAGAATTTTTAACAATATATTTAAATTCACAGCCAATAAGATAAAATTAAAAAAAAAAAGGTTTTTTTCTACAAAGAAGACGAATTTTCCGCAATTTTTTTAGTTTTACGCAACACAGTTGAATTTTGCACACGGCACTATTGGTTCTCAACAAAAAGTTATTTTTTCACCAAGTGTTTGTATTTTTTAACCAAATAGTTAGCTAATAAGATGAATTGATAAAAAATCGGATAAACCTTTTACAAAAACAGACCGAATTTTAACAAAATTTATTCATTTTATACACACAATTATGAAAAGTAGGCGCTGAGCGCCTTCAAAAAGAGTTTCGTATCATATTAAAACATATTTAAGCCCTAACTGATAATTAATACAAAATATTCTTCAATTTGAAAAAAAATTAAATGTATCTTTTTTCATTATCTTTTAAAATAGTTTTCTTTTTATTTCATATCTTTTAATATTAATAATGTCAAAAGTATTAATTCAAAAAGATTTAGAAGCGGTTAGTCTTACAGAAAATTTCTTCAGATTAGCAATTTAAAAGTCTTATTTCTCAAGATTTCCTTTCTTATTATCTTAATAAAAAACTTTTATTTTATATTTTTTCAGATCCTAATGAAAACACACGTACACCAGACCAAAACCAGAATGTTTTTTACCCTGGGGCTATTAAATCCTGAAAAGATTAATTTTCCACCCGACACTTAATAAAAAAAAGTTAATATTTCACCAAATGGTTAATTTTTCATATAAATAGTTATCATTTTTAACAATATAGTTACTGCTGAAATACTTTAATTCTCATCTAAGAACGATAATTTTTTAACAAAAAATGAAATAGTTACATTTTCAGTTTAAAAAATTAATTTTCAACGAAAAAAATGCATTTTGTTCGAGCTAAATCGAACTAGAAAATACCAGTATTGTTAAAACGATTAATGTTATTAATTTATGAGGCCTCAGAGTAATTTATTGAGGTTTGGTATTACGCGACTGGATGTAGATGGGGCGCGAATTAATCCACAATACCGGAACAATAAATCAACGTCTATCAACATCAAGAACCAACGATATAATTAATATTATGCATTGTTCGAATTCCGAGTCTAAACCGTATGTCTGAGATATCGGAATTGCGAACGCAGAATGTTGTGCTTCAATTCTAGGAATTCTGAGATGACGAAACAATGTGGGATATAGGGGAGAAGAACTGCGAAAGCTAATTGCGGATAACTCTTGAAAGTTTCTCTTGAAATATTACTATATATGTATGTATATATATACATACTTTAAGAAGCGAACAATGTTCGTTATCGAATTTTCGGCACCAGCTGAAAAAAACATCATAGTCAAGGAGAATGAAAAGAAAGAGAGGTATAGAGATCTTGTAAGGGAGTTACAAGGATTGTACCCGGAATATTCTGTTAAATTAATCGTCCTTATCATCGGCGCTCCTAAAGGTGCCAAGCTTTCGCTGGTTAATAACCTAAAAAGCATTTATGCTTGTAAAGAATATGCTAAAACTTTTGCGGGGAAAATGCAGAAGGCGGTCGTCCTTGGTCGCTCCGTGTCCTCAGGGTGCACGAGATTTTTGCCGGATCACCGTATTGGTTCCGTCACAGACTGTAACCACCTATCTCACGGTAGTGAGAGGTGGTTATAGCTGAAATTTTACCGCAATTATGCGGGGATCGGGTGCAACTTTTCAGATTAGCACCCGATCCCGGCGAATTCCTGCGATTGTCCTTATAACAAATATTTCAATTCTATATATATATATATACTAATCTAATAATTCATATTATATAAATAATAATAATGTTAATAATTATACAGCGGCAAAATCCCTATAGTGGATAAAAAATCATTAATAATAAGCACGAATAAAAGAAAAATAATTAGTTTTATTTCATGAACACTTATAATGTCTTACCTATTAATTATATGAAATTAATTATTTAACGTATATCTGCATTTTTAATTATTGATTATTCACTGTAGATCAGAAGAATTAAACTTTTTTAAATTTATGTAAAAAACTGTTTTAATTGTTAAATAATTATGCAAATTTAAATGTTAATTATACATGTTGATATTCAGATAATTCTCTAAATTGACTCAAAAGTAATTTCAATCATAAAATTATTAAAAGCTTATAAATTTACTGTGTTGTTAATTTTTTTAAGCTAATAATTTAAATTGAATAACAGACTGAAAATTAAACAATTTTAAATTTATGTTTACCCTGTAAATCCTTTCAAGTAATAGAAATAATTTTATTTCTATATAATGGAAGGCTTTAATATATAAATAATGTGAAATTGAGATTGTTGCGAATGAAATATTTTTTTTTAAATCTTTAAATAAAAATATTATAACTTTATATTATATTCCTTATAATTTGATTTATTATAATTTAAAGTTTAAAAACAAACAAATAAATCATCTTTGATCGTACGCATCCAATAAATTCCATCAAACTGGAATCGTTTGATGCTAATCAAATTTGAATTAAAAGCATATATCGAAGCGTTGAAAACATTTTGGTTTATTTTTTAAACTTTTAAAATATATCGTTTAAAAATAACTATATCTTATAGTTTAATTCAGACTAATGTTTAAATAGGAAAAAACTATAATCACGACAGGAACATTTTAAAACTTCTTAAATTTTGCAATTTCTAATTTCTTTCTTTAGGTTCTTCTTTCATAGTAGCAGTTTTAAAATCACAAAAACGGCAAAATTCATAAAAATTATAATTACAAAGATAAGTTTTGAAAATAAAAAATAATTTCGTGTTCTTCTAATATAAAATAAATCATAACATAAATCAGTTTTAGGAAAAACATTGTTCAAACTGCAAAAATTTATTTTAATCTAGCCGAATCTAAAAACTAAATTATTTCCTAATTAAAAACTGATTCCCTTATTGAGCAGAAATTTTATTTATTATTTTTTTATTTTACATCTTTCTTGCTACCTGAAATTATTAACCGATTTTTATTTTTTTTTAAATTCAGCATTAAATTTTGAAGAGATTAATGCGGCCTGATTTTTTGTTTTGTTTAAACTTTTATTTATTAATATAAATGTCAAGAAAAAGTCGGTTTTTTCGTTTTTTTTTGTTGCTCATCGTGAAATTTTTTTTCCTATGGTCAGCATTGTCATACCTTATGTACGGGGGTAGATTAAAGCAAAAAATATGGCATTATTAGGTTAATAGTTATAAAAAAATAAACTTAACAAACAGTCTACGCAATTGCCTAGTGTGGTCATTTAAAGGAAGAAACAACTGTTTTTTCTTAATTTTCCTCAAATGATATCGCCAGTGATGCTTAATAATTGAAAATCATCATCAAATATTTTAAATTAAATTTATAAATAAATTGTATAAATAAATTCCCAATGTGAATACTTAGAGGCAAAAAGAAATCGTCTTTTCTCTTAATTTTCCTCAAATTATGTGGCCAGTGATGTTTAGTGATAGAAAATTATCACCCGATATTTTTTATTAATTTCGTAAACAAATTATATAAACAAATGACCCGTATCGACATTTAAAGGCAAAAAGAAATCTTTTTTTCCTAAATTCTCTTAAATGATGTCGCCAGTGATGTTTAATGATGTGAAATCATTATCCGATATTTTTTATTAATTTTAGAAACAAATTATAAAAAAAAATTACAACTTGGGCATTTAAAGGCCGAAAAATATTTTTTTCCTTAATTTCTCTCCAATGATGTGTATTTGTGAGATTTTGTTGTTTTATGCTTTTTATTAATTTTGTAAACAATTTTTTTAAACATGTAAAACAAAAGAACATTTTAAACATATCTGGTGACATCAGTTAAGGAAAATTAGGAAAAAAATCTCTCTGCTTTTAAATGAACGTCGTGGCAATTTATTTTTATAATTTGTTTATGAAATTATTAAAAAAAATATCCGATGATAACTTTTCATCACTAAACATCACCAGAGATTTTTTAATTTGAAGAAATTTAAGACAATAATCGATTTCTTTCGTCCTTTCAGTGTGCACAATCGGTATTTGTTCATAACAGATATAAAAAATATCAGATGATGTAAAAGTCTGCCATTGCTGATCACAGACAATTTTTTCACAAAGATAAACAAAAAAAACGAAAAAATCGACTCTTTGATTTTCTTTGCGATAACATAACATTTTAAAAAAAATCAAAATTTAATTTTTAATTTTTCTTCAAAAATCGTTTTTTTTTATTTCATCCCACGTTGCACTTGTAGGATTTCAAACGCTGAAAAATTTTTAAGTTTTAAAACTTGCCGTCACTACTAAAACTTTTTAAAGTTACAGAAAATTTGAGTTACTTTGTTTCACTAAAAAAAAAAAAATTTGTATTCCAATTTTAATTGTTCCTTATTTACAATACTTCAATATGGTAGAATTTCAATTTTTCTACTAAAAGCTTGAATAAATCAATTTCTTGATGTGAAATTTTATCAAAAGGAAATAGTTGTGCTATTTCCAGATAATTCGCAAACACTTTTAAATTATAACATCCAAATTGTAATGTTCCAATGCAAATTTGGCAGATTAAAAATGAAAAATGAAAAATTCTTTTTTAAAAAATGGAACGCTTGAGACTAAACATTTTGTCATTATATATCTTTAAAATTATCAACTTAAATTGCAAACCTATAAAACTGAAAAAAACGGTTCAAATTTATTACACAATATTAAAATTAAAAAGGTCTAAATCAAACATTTAAAATTAATTATTTAATCCTGTTACAGATTTTAAATGTTACTATTTCACTATGTAATAAAATCAATGTTAAATCCATAAAAATTTCCAAATTTCGAAAAAGCATTAAATACTGAATATTTTTAAAGTAGCTTCCAAATTTCCCAAGCCCCTTTCCAAAATTATCTGTGAAAAAACTATTTTACGCCTCGGCCGTAAAAATATTCTTTTGCTGCTTTCGTGCATAGTATGCAATTAATGAGAAAGTCTAAAAATGAATTATTTTTGTTTATATTTTAAAAAGTTCTAACATGATCAAACATAATTTTTTTTATGAAACATTTTATATAATAATATTCGGGATTAAAAACAGTATACATAATAACTTGCAACCTATAGAAAAAATGATTTTTTTTTTAAATAATAAACTGCCATCTCGTTTGTGGTTGCTAAAAGAGATATCCAAAAATTACAAAAAATCGACAAGTTATCCGTTTAGGATGCATCTTATATCGCCTCGAAATTAATTTAAAATTTCTAGGTCCTTAACTACATTTTTCACAAAACTTTTTTTTTAATGACCCAAATGTAGTTTTTCAACCTGCCATTAATTATTCTTAGAAGTAGGCGATTGAACGAAATTTGAAAATTTTCTGAACGTCACAAGGTAAATAAACCATATTTGACGTCTGAATGTACACGATTTTCATGAATGATCGCCGCCTGAGAAAATACTCTGTAAAATTCAATATCGGCGACATGTGTCCCGCCTTCGTGATTCGAAACGAATAAGGTTCAGGCGTTTCTCTCAAAGAAGCGAAAGCGAGAAAATATTTGCGTAGGAGAAAACCCGAGCGACATCAGGAACTGAAAAGCAGTGTGCAAATTAAAGTTTCAAACGAAACACATTTTTTTCCTTTTCGCGAAATGTTTCAAACTTTTTTCCTACTTTTCGACCTTTCACATTGAAACCATGTCAATAAAAAAGGTTAAAAAAGAATTCATTACAAAATTACAAATAGGAGTACATGACCGTCGGAAATTATGAGATCGATTGACGCAAGCACTATTAAAAATCACTGCTGGCTTTGAACCAAGATAAGTCAGCGAAAAAAAAATGATAGAGTTTTTTTTAAAAACACGGTTAGAAAGCTTACGAAAATCCGCGTCTAGTAATGTCAAACAGATCTTCTGTCCTGAAAAATCAGCATTTTTTTAGTTGATTTCTTCTAGTTAATAGACTCTTTTTAGTTAAAAATTAATGTTTCAAACTGAAAATGCAAATATTCCATTTTTGTTTGCAATTTTTTATTTTTTGTAACAAATTCATCTCATTTTTTGAACATTCATTGACCTAAAAGAAAAATCAACTATCTTTTTTAAAATTTCTTTTTGGTCGAAAATTCTACTCACTTTATAACAAATCATTAGAACCGAGAAAAAACTAAGAGATCGAAAAAAGAATATTTTTTTACAGGCACGTCAGACCACAAGGTTACCTGTAATATCATTCATAAGATTAAACAGAAGTTTTACCGTCGGGGATGTTAATGACCAATCATGTAAAAATACTAGTCACATTACGTGAAAAGAGAAATTTACACTGTCGATCTAAGATGCCCCTCAAATTCAGAATTCTACTTTCTCTTAAAATTAAAAAATTAAAATTCATCTGTCAAAAAAAAGATATTTCTGATTTGATCCGCTGAGGATCGAACCCCAATTTAAAGATTGTCAGTTGCTTGTTCTTACCACTAAGCTACTAGAGAGATCAAAATAATTTTTTCACAAGCACGTCAAACTACAAGTTTCTTCTTTCGATCTCTCCACTAGCTTAGTGGTAAGAGCACCCGGCTGACAACTGGTAGACTGGGGTTCGATTCCCAGCGGATCGGGAGGATATTTTTCAGCGACAAAATTCAATTTTCAAATTTTAGAAAAAATATAAAATTTTGAATTTAATCTTAGAGCGACAGTGTAGATGTCTGTTTTCACGTACTGTGACTAGTATCTATAAAATAAAGATGTTTTAAATCCTAAAATATTCCGAGTGAAATTTCTCTTGCTTGACCCATGAATATAAAAACGAGCATATGCTCCTCTAATGATAGAGGAAAGTGGCGTTCTTCATTAGCGTGCAAATATAGATTTCGTGTAGGCCGAAAATATCTAGGGTTGGGTGGACAAAATATTTCCTGGGTGACGTGAGCTAGCGAGAATAGAGTGATGAGTGAGGGTGGAAAGAGGGTGGTGAGAACTAGAAAGAGTGACTAGAATCAGGAGCGAGAACTATGCGCGAATATGCGACGCTAGGGGTTGATTGGAGAATAGTGAAATGTATTCATGTATGCATATGAATTCCGTTGGAAGGATAGACTCGGAGCCTCAACGCGACGCCTAGATACAGAGATGCTGTAGGCTAAAGCCCACCATGTTGAAAAACATCTTAATTGGACCTCACACCCTACGACCAAGCTACCGTATCTCCTGCGTCACCCCTTCACACTACTACTGCACGTCCGAATCCAAAAAAAATCCATTTTTTGTTCTTACAAAATAGTATATTATGCAGCTCGGGGGAGAACAGAGACGTTTTCGTCGAATCTATGTACAAATGGGTGACTTCAGACATTTCTCAAAATACTGTCATGATTTCAGCCCATATTGGATTTCGAAAAAAGAAAGCATGACTGCTTTATTTTTTAAGGTAGTTTATAGTAACCTGCCATATATTATCCAAAATTCAATTTAAAATATGGTAATTTTACAGTTTAATATTATAACTTACCATTAATCACACGAAATTCCATTTGAAACACTTTCATGAATTTCCGGTTATTTATAGTAATATTACAGTTAATTTTTGGCAACTTAAAAATGACCTAAAATTCAATTTAATACTTTCCATACATTTCCGGGATTTCTTGTTAACTTACCTTAATTTGTTTAAATATACATGGTAACTTACCATAAATCACGCAAAATTAAATTTTAAACATTTTTATAATTATCCGGAAATTTATGAAATTTTTTGGTTATTTGTGACAATATTACACGTAACTTATAGTAACATACCACAAATTGCCCAAAATTCAATTTAAAAATGTCTTTGAGTTTCCTGAAATGTTCGGTAATGTATGGTAATTTCACAGGTAAGTATGGTAACTTACCATAAGTTACACCAAATTTCATTTTAACAATTTCAAGACTTTCAGGAAATTTACGAAATTTTTGTGGTGATTTCTGGTAATATTGCAGTTAGCTTATATAAACTTTAACAAACGACCAAAAATTAAAAATTTAACACTTTCCATACATTTCTGGCAATTCTTGATATTTTACCCTAATTTGTTTAAGTATATATGGTAACTTACCATAATTACGCAAAATCAAATTTTAAACACATTTATAAATATCCGGAAGTTTATTAAGTTTTTTGGTAATTTATGATAATAGTACAGTTAATTTATGGAAACTTAAAAAAATGAGAAAAAATAACATACCATAAATTGCCCAAAATTCAATAAAAAGTTATATGAATTTTCGGTAATTTTACAGGTAAATATGGTAACTTATCATCAATGACACGAAATTCCATTTTAAACACTTTCATGAATTTGCGGAAATTTTGTGGTAATTTATGGAAACTTATAAAAATGACCCAACATGCAATTTAACAATTTCTATAAATTTCTAGACATATTTGTTAATTAACGATAATTAGGTCAATTATAAATGGTAACTCACCATAAATTAAACAAAATTAAATTTTAAACGTTTTTATAAATTTGTGGAAATTTATGAATTTTTTAGTAATTTGTGATAATATTACACGTAACTTAATATAACATAACACAACTTGCCCAAAATTCAATTTAAAAATGTCTTTGAATTTCCGGAAATGTTCGGTAATGTATGGTAATTTCACAGGTAAATATAGTAACTTACCATAAGTAACGCAAAATTCCATTTTAACAATTTCATGAATTTCAGGAAATTTATTAAATTTTGTGGTAATTTCGGGTAACAATGCAGTTAACTTATATAAACTTTAAAAAATAACCCAAGATTCAATTTAACACTTTCCATAAATTTCCGGGAATTCTTGGTAATTTACCTTAATTTCTTTAAAGATATATGGTAACTTATCATAAATCACGCAAAATTAAATTTTAAACATTTTTATAAATATCCGGAAATTTATGAAATTTTTTTGGTAGTTTGTGATAATATTACACGCAACTTATGGCAACATACCATAAATAGCCCAAAATTCAATTTAAAAATGACTTCAAATTTCCGGAAATGTACGGTAATTTATGGTTATTTCACAGGTACATATAGTAACTTACCACAAGTTACACAAAATTCTTTTTTAACAATTTCATCAATATCAGGAATTTTATTAAATTTTGTGGTAATTTCTGGTAATATTACAGTTAACTTATGTAAACTTTAAAAAATGACCCAAATTTCAATTTAACAATAACTATAAATTTCCGAGAATTCTTGGTAATTTACGTTAATTTGTTCAAAAAATTATAATAACTAACCATAAATTACGCAAAATTAAATTTTAAACATTTTTATAAATTTACGGAAATTTATGAACCATTGGTAATTTATGATAATATTACAGTTAATTTATGGAAAATTAAAAAAAAATGGGCAAAAATAACATACCATAAATTACCCAAAATTCAATACAAAAATTTACATGAATTTTTGGCAATTTTTGGTAATTTGCGGTAATTTTGAAGGCAAGCAAACTTTGGGAAGTCCTGAAAGAATACGGTGTAAATGGATGGCTCCTACAAGCTATAAAAGCAATATATATGGGTGGCAAAGCGAGTGTAATGGTAAATGGGAAATTGAGTGACTGGTTCGATATTATACAAGGCGCTAGACAAGGATGCATTATGTCTTCATGGCTATTTATGTTATTTATGGACAAGTGTTTAAGAATAGCTCTTTTCGACGAAGAAGGTGTGGAT
>JAAAKG020148383.1:0-10265 GCA_010014905.2 Druon quercuslanigerum | reverse complement strand
CTGAAATTTTACCGCGATTTCGCTGGGATCGGGTGCAAATTTTCAGATTAGCACTCGATCCCGGCGAAATCCTGCGGCTGTCCTTATGACAAATAGTTTAATTATATATATATATATATATATATATTTATACATATATATGTTTCAGGAAAAATATATAATGCTCAGAATCGGGCAGGAAAATCGTGTAATAAATATTTTATTATCATTATTTCAATTAAAAGTATTTTTTGAACAGAAATTTTTTTTTAAATTTTGAATTTTGAAAAAGAAATGCTTAAATTCAGTTTTCGAATAAAAAATCCACTTTTGATTTGATTAAAACGTTGGTAAAAATAGTTTATAATGTGCCCTAAAAGCCCTTCAAATATGAAGAGGGATCTCTTTTAGTTTTCGAGAAATAATTAAAAAACAATTACAAATTTTTTTTTCTTTTATTATTCATTTGTTTGAATTATGATTTTGTTGCGGTTTTTCAAAATGAAAATTGTGTGTAATCTATAAAATACTACTTTCTCTTCATAATTATATGTCTATATAAATTTATTAAACAATTTATTATTTTTGTTAGGAAACTTTCATTCATAGCTAATTGCTCAAACAATTATTTATGTTAATTTTAATCTATTTCTGGTTTGCTCAAAGTGAAAATATGCTAATAAGTTTAGAGAAAATTTGCTAAATACAATGACACATTGTTTAAATTATTTATGCAAATAACAAAATAATAAAATTCAATATATTGAATTTAAAGCAATGCAAAATAATCATTATTGGCAGCAAAAGCTCGTAAAAATATATTTTTTACTTATAAGGTTGGATTGAGACTCTTCAAAACAGACTTATAGATACGATATTTAGAAAATAAGTTTCAATTCGTATTTCATGACTAATTATGAAGAAAAATGATGAGTTAGACTTGCTGCTCAGAAATTTATCAGGCATTGTAAGTAATGTCAGACCTAACACAGTAATTAATTTAAATTAGTTTTAAAAACTTTGTCGATACTTACAGATAAAACTTTGGACCATCCTATTCTTGCACTGATATAAGACCCTTTTTTACAAGTTTAAAAGTCTTAAAAAAATGGTACTTCTGGAATTCAAAAAGTAAAATTTTTAATTTAATAATAAATAGCAAAAACCATTTTTTATCGCCTTTTTCAAATATTTTTAAAATTTGATAAGCTTTTGTTGCGTTTTATGCGTGAAAAACAAAGTTCAGTGCAAATCAAAAGATCATTACAGTATGCCATGTTCTATAAATAGCTAGTGAAACTTTGTTGAATTATGTAAGTGATCGCTAATTAATGAGGCCATTCTTTAAAAGCATTATTATATTCAAAGTCAGCCATTTTCCCCACATGCATATATGTAATTGCGCGATCTGAAGTAAACCTAGGCAAAGTGTTGTGCTATTGGATGTCTATGTCTATGGGAAACAAATTTTATCATTCGCATAATTATTGGCCAAGTGGAGGGGGTGAAAGTTTTGGGATTTTCGTGGATATCGTCTATTTATGCGATTTTTAGCTCTTATAATAGCGATGACAAAAATGTTGTCTAGTACAATTTTGATTAAGATTTTGACACCCTTTTACTTGTTCCTATGTATTTTTTCAAAAAATAAATATTTGACCTTGAAGAATGAAGGTCAAAAATAAATTTGACTCTTTTTGGAAGTAAGGCTTTTGTAAGCCTTGTAAGTAAGGTTTTGCTTTTTTGTCTTAAAAGAAACCTAAGGTTTTTACTATACGACTATGTTTATTATAAAGTTGGATTCAAATTTGTTATTTATGAAAATAAGCGTTAAGTAATCCAGTACGCTCAGGACGATGGCTCCCAAGCCCCACCCGTAGTACAACGTTGTACACCTTCATTGTATTGCTTTTACGAAAAATAATAATAGGTACTATATAATCGTGTAAATTTGCTTTCGTCACATTAAATTTTTTGATAAATAACCAATATTTCAATCAGACCCCTGTTTGGAAAATCAACTTATATGTATTTTCGGAAGTCACTTGTTCTATATTTGCTTCACGTCAGATTATTATAGAAAACAAATGAATACCGCGGTCATCAGAGAGATGAGTTTCCATTTTTTCCCGCTAGATGGCAAAGCACTAAAAAATTTTTAAAGTGAAAACAAAAATCTACATTATAAGACCAGCATTAACCATGCTTATATTTCATTATGAAATTGTATTTTAAAACGGTGTCTTTTTGTAGTTTAGTTATATGATTTTTTAAATTTATTTTGCCGAAAGTTGAGTAATAGCTACGACAAAAAATATCGCCACATATTCGGCTTTTATTGTAGCATGGATTTCTCAACTTATAAAATTAAAAAATTAGTTTTAAGATAAAATAGCTTAAAAAAAAAACAGTTTTCGAACTACAGCTACCATACCCACCCTATGATTTTTTTCAACCCAGTTTTTTAATGCTATGCCCTCTAAAAAAGGTGAAAATAATAAAAGTAAATGTTCTAATAAATACATCAATCCTTTCAAGAAGAATCATTACAAGAAGCTAAATATACACGCCGTATTTCTGAAGGATTACGATCGCAATTTTCTACACAATTCAAAGAACTAAAAATTTGTGCTTTATGTAGGAAAGAGGTCAGTTAACTGAATAAAAGATCAGCATCAAATTTAGATGACACCGATCAGCCTCGTAATAATGTTCTTGCGGATGAAAGTGTTGATAATGTTGAAACTAATGAAATCATCATGTCAAATAATGATGACGATCCAGACATCTTCTGCAGAAAACTGGAGATGAATGTTGTGATGCACATTGGCAGATATGATAAGGCTCCAGTTGAAGTTTTCGATCAAATCAACAAGAAATTTAAATCATCCACGAGTAGAATTCAGAAAATTGAACATCTTAAAATTGCTTCAAAGTCTTTGAGTTTATATTTCCCAAAAGAAAATAAAAGAAAAGTAGCAAATGAAGTGAAAACAACTGTCATTAAAAAAAAATAGAAGACCATAATAGCTTAAAAAATTTCCGAACTTCAATTTTACTTGGTTCATAGTAGTCCAGTTAGTGAAATTAATGAAGAAATTTTAATAATTTTAGACACAGCCCTGTAAAATGCAGAAAGCCATCAAATATACTAGCATATATTATTACTGTTCGTAAAAACAATACCATGAAGAGACCACGATGCGCCGCGTGGCTCAAGAGCCAATGCCATTAACATACTGCCTTACTTCCGAAAAAATTCAATTTATTTTTGACATTCATTCTTGAAGGTAAAATATTTATTTTTAAAAAAATGCGTGGGACCAATCAAAAGGGTATGAAAATCCTTATCGAAATTGTATTAGAAAAAATTTTTGTCATAAATATTAGAAAAGTTCAAAATCGCAGAAATAGACGATATCCACCAAAAACACAAAAACTTCACCCCCTGCCCCATTGTCAATAATTATCTAAAGTACAACGTTTTTCTTCCATAAAATACTATCCAATAGCAGATCACTTTGCTTAAGTTTAACTTAGATCCGACAATTTTGACTTTTTGAGTGGGTTACTTGATATGTGACCGTCCGCGATGAAAGGGACCTGACGCGGATAAAATAGTTTTAAGTTTTTTACATCAATAGATAGTTTTTATTTGATCTTTCACATTACAAACTATTATACCTATATCTTTAAAATTTGAATTGTTATTAAACTGGAAGGTGAGGAACTCTTACGGAGTCCCTATCCTCTTCAATCGCTCCTGGTGTAAAATAAACTTCCTGTTTAAGGTCCATTTCTTCGCGGATGTTCATATATGCGCAAACCTTCAAATCATCTTTTTTTTACAGTCTCAAGACCAATTTATCCAAGTCGAAATGAATATCTAATAAAACCCGAATTAAACGCAGCAACCGTGCCCGAATCAGCACTTACGGCAGCAGGACAACAACCAACTGTTAAGCCAGATAAACCTAAATATTAGTAGGTCACGCTGTTAATGGATATCAAACATAGTGAAAGCTCGCACCCCTATAGGACAGCGCTCACCAGGAGGCAGTCTTTTTCTGCAAAGACTACCAGCGACAGTCTTAAAACCAGTCAAAGGACAAGATTTATTAGGGCCTGTTTGACCTAGTCCCTAGAGTCTAGAGCAGCGATTTCCAAACTTTGTTCGCTGTTTTTGGGAAGCGGTAGGGCCACGAACCTGAAATTTTTTTCATAATAATCAAAACCAAGGAGGGACGCTTGATTGACTTGATTGAGAAAAATGGAAAATTTAGTAAAATATTCATTAGCAAATTTTAATAGGCTGCGTTATATTTGCCAAATTTATTGCACTTTTGTTACGCTGCAAAGTGGTCCAGTAATAGATTTTCGTGGACATATTGAGCTAGAGGTCGTAATTTTTGGTTGACTTTATAGTTAAAAAAACATATATTCTGTAGAAAATGCCGCATCAATCCCACAAGGCCAAATTTGAATTTTCATGTTGTGATAACTTGTGTAAATTTTGTATTAAATAAAGGAGAACGATGAAAACCAAGAAAGGGATTTTGGCAGCCGTCGTATTTCTTTCCTTTTTATGAATTTGCGTTCGAAAATTTCCAAATTTTTTCTCCTTTTTAAAAATTTAAATTGAGGCCTAATTTGCAGAAAAATTTGATTTACTTTCTAAATTAAAAATTAAAATAAAATTAGAAATTAAATTATTGTAAATTCAAGTACAAAAGTTCAGGCCCCCGGCGTAAACGACGGCAAAACGTACATAATTTACTGTAGCCATAAATCTTTGCTTAATTCCTGGAATACGAAGAAAAAAATGAGAGAAAAAGTTGGTGGCAGTCATATACTTATCGTGACAGTCAGCACCTGCTTGTAGTGGCGAGCCCTATTATTGTTCTAATTCCACATGCTAAAAATAACCCAAAGATGTGCCTCGTCTAAAATTTCGTTTATTTCTGGAAATAAAGATTTATTGAGTTTATTTTATTTATTATTTAATATTATATATTATTTTATTTATTTCAATTTATTTTATTTATTGATTGTTTATATTAAGTTGAATAAAGAAACAAATCGTTCCGGAAAGAAATAAAAAAGTATAATTTTTTACCAATGTTTTTTACAAAGTGTGACAGAAAAAAGCGTGTATGTGCTGATCGCCGAAAATCCCTCATAATTTAGATAGCAACTTAATCTCTATTGCTGCATTCGAGCAAGGCGATAAGAAAATCGATTTATAATTTACCTAATCTCAGTTCGCCAGTGCGATATTCTAATATTAGAACGAAATTTCACAAAAAAAAATTTCACCACGAAAATTTGTATTAACAAATTCAACCCGAAAGTTGATTCATAGTATTTTTAATACATTTTATATCAATATTGTCATTATTATAAGACTTTTAAAAACACCTATGTCACTTAAAATTATTTTTCCATAGGAAACAAGGTGAAGAGGAGAGATTAGGAGGAGAAAGCGTGGGATCGATTAAGGCTTTTATCAAAAGGAAGAGAGGGGAGAGGGGTAGCAGCGAAGAGAAGGAGGATTTAGGTTCTAACTTAAAATATCCAAAAATGTTTAAATAGTTGCCGGAAAAGCAGAGTTTTGTAGAGAAGGATAAGAACAGTAAGGGGCTGAAGCAAGCAAAGAAAAAGAGGGCATGAAGAAAAAGAAACATAGTGATAAAGGGTATAAGATTAGAGGGGAAGGAGATGCAGGAGAAAGTGAAAGTATTACTAAAAAGGATGGATGCTAAGGTAGAGGTAGAGGAAGTGCAAAGTGTAGGAAGGGAAGAGCGAAGAGGGGAGAGAATGATATTAGTGAAACTAAAGAAATGGGAATATAAGAGGTAAGTGATGACAAAAAAGAGTATGTTATATGGAAGCTCGGAGAGAATAGAGGATGATTTGACATAGGTGGAAAGGAGGATGCAGTATAAAAGAAGGAAAATAGCGGAAGAGGAAAGAAAAAGACGTAAAAAGAACACGGGTTAAATATGGGAGAATATGGGAGACGTAGTATGGAGGGATTGGGATGACAAAAGGGAAGAGTTAGTAAGAAATGAAGTTCCGGGAAATCGGGAGAGGAAGGAACGGAAGATAGAAAAATAAGAAATAGTAAGAGGTAAAAAGAGAAAAAAAACGAATGTAGGGAAGATTGAAGAATAAATTGCTGGAATAAAGCAGGATTGAAGAGAAAGATAGGGAATTTATGAGAAATTTGACACTATGGATGTTGTAATATTGATGAAGACGTGGCCAGCTAAAGAGGGATGGGAAAGAGGGTAAGCAAGATGTTACAAATGGCATGTTCAAAATACCAAGAGGAAGAATAAAAAGGGCAGAGCAATAGGAGAAAGGGTGATGGGAGTGAGAAATGAATGTATAACAGGGAAAGATAAGAAAGAGTGGAAAGAACAAAAGGAAGGATTAATAGTAGAAGAAGTAAAGGTGGGAAGAGAGAAGTGGAAGACAGTGGAAGTTTATGTGAACAGAGATGTGCAGGAGAAAGTAGAAGAATTAAAAGAAATGAAGGAATAAAATAAAGAAGATATTAGGCTTATAATAGGTGGCGATTTCAATGCGGGAATAGGAGATAGAGAAGGAAGGGAATTGGGAGAACAGTTAGAGGATGCAAATCAAAAGATAAAAAACGGAATGGGGAGGGAAAGAAGTTGTTAAAAGGCTCGGAGGATTTGGGATGATTTATCTTAAGTGGAAATATAGCGGAAGATGAGGAAGGAGAATATACACGGTCAGGAGGAGGAAGGGGAACGGTAATTGATTATGTGATAGTGGATGATAAGGTAATAGAGAAGGTCAAGAAATAAGAGGTAGGTGATTATATTGATTCGGATGACTTTCTCTTAATAGTGACATTAGAAGAAGCAAAAAGTAACAGTAATATGCATAGAAAGGGGGCAAATGTAAAGAGTGTAGGAAAAGGGGATTGGTCAAGGCAAGGCAAAGAACAATTTGGAGAAAAGGTAAGAAATATCAAAATTGGAGAGTGAAATGTGGGCGAGGAGATAGAAAAAATGATAGGAGATGTAAAAAGACGAGAGGAGCTCAGAAAGGAATTAGGAAAGTGGAGAAAAGAAAAACGTAATAGGAAAGAATATAGGAAAAAAAAAGAATAATTATTTTAAGTTGTGTGATCAAAAGAAAGAGAAAGAGAATAAAAGGTTTTAATAAATATACATAAATTAATAATAATAATAAATTAATAAAGTAAAAGGGATTAATTTATTTTATTTTATTAATTTCTCTACTTTTTACTTATAATTAGGGAATAATTGATACAATTTTGCAAATATAAGCCTCTTAATAATTCATTAGTGTTTATAAATATCTTCTTTTATATAGCTGCTAGAAAGTTGCTATTTTCTTATTTTTCAGCTTTGCTTTAGATTTTAGTTTTTAAAAAATAATAATCAAAAAGTAGGGTGAATAATTTTTTAAACAATCACTTTATTTTTTTTAAATATATTTTTATGAAGTAAAAAGTATTTTTTGAAATATTCTTTATATCTTCTGCATGAATGTTTGTGAACATGCATTAATTTTTACCTAATTGAAAAGAAGATAAAATTTTTTTCAATTTGAGTGAAACCCGCAACTATCCTGCAATAATACAGAAAAAGAGAGTTTTAAACAATAATAATAATAATTTATTTAGAAATAGAGATTTTTTGTGGACAAAAAGTTGAAAATCACAGAGAAAACCGTAACCTTCTGATACGATTTAAAGAGAATATTATTTAAAATATTAATAAATTGCTTTAATTCTTTTCGTAATCTTTAATGAATTTATCTTCTAAAGTGAACAAAACATAAATTTATTTAGAAAAAAAACTACATCTTTGTAGCATTATGAAAAGAGAACATTTTTATGAATACAACGAATCTCAATGTGGCCTTCTCGTAGGTTACTTAGATTTAAAAATGCTTTACCTACACACCGTTTTATTAAATTTTCCTGTTTTCACGTTTTTCATGTTTAAAACTTATTTAAATTATTATTCTTGTTTTCCTGGTTCCTGATTAAGAAAACCCTTTTTCATTGATATCTGTCATAAAATTAAATTATTTAATCACAGTCTTATAAACAATATATTTTTTATAAAGTCGACTCTCATGAAAGCTATAGTTTTTAATTCATCAATAATTGTGTTGTCGCAGTGATAAACAGTTTTTAAACATATTTGTCTCAGATTGACTTGTACTTTAACTTACAAGGAAGGTACTCTAGTTGTCCCTTGCCGATTTGAATCTCCCTGATATATGTTGTAATACTCGAAGGATTAGACGAGATGTATTTTTTTCTGCGGAACACCACTTTAAGAAGCTGAAACATTATTTATTTTTTTGCATAAAGATCAAAATGATTTCGATTAAATCTTCTATTAAAGTTTCCTATTGATAAAAGCAGAATAACGTAATTTGTTTAGCAACAAAAAAATGAAGAAGGTAAATCACCCGTACATATTTTTTAAGTTGTGCTGAAAATGTTTAAATTCACAATTAAAATGGTTTAAAATGTATTTTTTCCGCTTGAGATAAAAATAAAGTTGACGTGTTTATCAAAAAACTTTTTAAACATTTAATATGGAATAATATCCCTACACACGTTTTATTTTGTCTCTATGATAATATATATTCGCCATGCACAAACACAAACGGGAGAATAGTTTTATAACGAAGACGGTAAAATAGTCTATACAACGGGAATAACAAAATTGCGCAGATGTAAACCCCCTCTTAATATTTTTAAATGTGCTGAAAATTGCTAAATACATAGGAGAAAAATAGAAAAAAAAAACTTAGCAAGAAGAACAAATTCAAGGTGACGTGTTAGCCCAAAAAATTTTAAACAAAATTAATGACCCATCAGTACCCCTAAATACTTTGTATTTTGTGTCTACGATAATATATATTTTCCATGCACAAACACAATCGGGAAAATAGTTTTATAACGAAGGAAATAAAATCGAATTCATCCCACATGAATGACAAAATTATGCAGTGGTACCCCCCCCCCCCTATGTATAAATTGAAAAATAAGTCTCAAATCATCATCTTTGCATTTTTGTGCTCGATTTTAGACTTATTTCGCAATTTTATACAGAATTAGAGGGTAGTTTACCACCGGGTAATTTTTTTATTTATGTTGGATGTTTAGGGGTAGCTACACCGATTTAGTCTTTTTTTGGAGAAACTCGACAACTTAATTTTCGTTCTAAGTGCAATTTTCAGCACCTTTAAAAATATATAGGGATGGTTCACCTTCTCGTACTTTTTGTTAATGTTTGATGGACTCTAATTTGGTTTCATCGTTATAAAAATATTGTTCCAATTGTGCTTGTGCACTGAAAAAAAAATATGTATAGCAATATATATATATATACATATATATATATATATATATATATATATATATATATATATATGTATATATTCATAGGCACAGAATGAAGAGTGTTTAGGTACAAAAAATATTTTTTTTTAATTTTCCGTTGAATTAAAAAATTTTCAAAACGGGTTTAAAAATATGTATTCGTCTTTCACCACAAGCAAAATTTTCTTGTAAGTTTTATTGAAATCAATTTGTTTTTTATGAACAAAACTATACAATCGACACTTTGAACACTTATCTCTTAGGGTCTGTTTTACTTCCGTAAAGTGTAATCTTATAATTAATCTAAAAAGTATATATCAATTTGAGTAGAGCAATGACAATAAAATAACATTAAAAATTCTAGTCGAGTTCCGCTCAGATGATTTCAAAGAACTATTTTTTAAGTTCCGTTATCTAATCATTAATATATTGTAAATACATTATAGAATGCTTATACATAAACACGATTTCTGCATACTACTTGCAAAAAATTATTCTGTTCTGACATTTTTCTGCATGAAGACGTGATTCGTCCCGTAAAGTATCAATTCATACACACGATATATAATCATGATATTCATTAAATGCAGGGAATTCATGACATACACGGAATTCACGAAATTCATCGAATTTACGGAATTTATAAAATTCAAGAAATTCATGGAATTTATGGAATTCCCGAAATTCATGAAAGGACCCTATAACTACAGTCTCCACCACATGAAGAATCGATACTTAACTTGAATATGATTTCGACTTGCAAAATAAACTTATTGCATCAAGTTGGTAGATGGGCGTATAAACTGAACAATGAATAATACAAACAAGAAAATAGCCTCGGAAAGGACGGAAACTTTAATTGACCAACGGCATGCACACGGAA
>JAAAKG020148382.1:0-10265 GCA_010014905.2 Druon quercuslanigerum | reverse complement strand
CTGGATTAGGATGCACACGTTTTTGTTTAATTCTGCAGCATTCTGTACGAATATTTGAGTTGACTTGGAATCATTTGTATTCTTTTAAAGGTTTTCTAATTTCCGTGAGATATTTAGAATACAGGTTAAATTATTTTATATTCTGTAGAGTTTTTTAAATTCTGTAGAATACTATAGATTTCTTAGAATTCAACCATAATCTTTTGAATTCCTTTAAGATTTTTGGATTCTCTTGAATAATTCAGAATATAAATTGATTTATTTAAAATTTGAGGAATTCTTTCGAAAACATGAAATTCTTTTTAATTATTTACAAATAAATCAACTTTGGTCGGCGGTGAACTACTACTGAATTAAGATGCACACTTTTTTGTCTTAAATTTGTAGAATTCAAAAGGCTTGAAGGGATTTAAAACAATTAAACGTGAATTCTAAAGATTTTAAGGGAATTCTAAAATGTTTTTAAAGGTTTCAACTGAATTCATAGACTTCTACAGAATTCTTCAGAATTCAAAAAACGTGGAAATCCTTATTGACGAGTAGTTAAACCGATAACCAAAGGTGATGACTTTAGAAATAGTTGGAGAGAATTCCATGCTTTCAGAAGAATTCAGAGAAATCAATATATTTGATTCAATTTTATATGAATCAGGGTTAATAGTTCGGACATTCATTGATTATTAGCAATAATATGCGACATATCTGGGTTCACAGAAATTATTTGCGCTACGCTCACCAAATTTCTGTGAACCTGGCCTAGATTGATTTCCATTTTTTCCATGCACCGAATCTCGGTAAACCATTGTTTTACCTTGAGAATGTTTAAATATAAAGATTATATTTTATGCAAAGTTATTTTGCGGTTTGATCGACCTCGAGGCCACCCGATTTAAACAGGCAAATACATTCCTAATCGCCTTTGTTTTTTTTGTTTTTTTAATGCTCGAAGCAAGGTGAAATTACTGCTGTAGGAGATATTGCTCTACGGGGTCGCACGCACACTTGCAACTAACTGTTCCCATACATGCAGTTTCAATGCTCTGCAGTACCCAAAATACGCACTGAACCCAAAAAGGTCTTGAGACTTTTCGAATTAAATTTTTTTTTCTATCCACTATTACAAGACTGTCCTCCTGAAACCCCCTTTATATGCTCCACTGTTCAAAAGATTTCTGTTTTCGATTTTGAATTTTGTTTCCTTCTGCATACTCTTCGTGTTTTACATCGAAAATTCAATTGTTCAGCAAACTTATAAAATATTACAGGTCCTAAATGAGCATAATACAGAATCCGAATGCAATTAAGTGCCCAATATAGTTTATTTCATATGTATGGTTAGTTTTCTCAGGAAAATTTACTTTGAAGTCTCGCTAAATCAACATTTGTCAAATTTAACTAATTAAAAGTGCAATTTTACAGATTCAAATAGCAAAATGACAGAAACCAAATATCAGCCGAAAGCGACTAGGTCGATTAGTCGAGATATTTTTTAAATGAATAGTGGAAAGCAACTGCTTGCTTGGTAAAAATAAATAAATGTACTTAGGACTGTATAGATCAATTTTGAAATTTTATAAAAATAAAATACGTGAAAAATATAGATGTTTAAAAACATAACCCGATGGCATTAGATTTGAAAGTCTATTGAAATAATAAGACGGTCATATTGTTACTTGATAGCTACTTAGCCATAGAAGTCTGTTATCGATTTTTAAATTTATTGATAGTTTTACATTTTTTTAGTTATCCATAAAGAATTCCAATTATTTAAGGAAGCGTGGATTTATGATGAAAAAAATTAAATATTCTCATTAAGAGTTTTCATTCATAACAATTGTTATAAAAATGAAGTATACGAAATTATGAAGTTTATTTCAAATTGAATTTTTAAACAAATAGGATAAATTTTTTAATTAAAAAATTAAATTTCCACGAAGGAAGCGACAAATTATTTTCAACAAAATACATAAATTTTCAACCAAAAAGTTGAACTTTCAACAGAAAAAGATAAATATTTGATCAAATAGGTTAATTTGTAACTGAAAACAATGAAATTCTGACCTTATATAGAGTAATTTAATTGTCAATGTAAAAAATTTATTTGAAATTTAACATGAAACAAATTTTTATCAAAATAGTTAAATTTTTAACTTCATCTAATTTTCAACTTAAACTTTCACTAAAAAAATTAATTTTCAACTTAGTAGTTGAATTTTTGAGAGAAAAGAAAATATCTAAACAATATAGTCCAATATTTAACGCAATAGTTAAATTTTCAACTAAATTATAGAATTTTTTAACAAACAAAAATTCGAAATAAGAACTGAATAATAGTACATTCAATAAAGAAGAGAAAAAATTTCATGAACTACAAATTTTTAAGCAATTAAAAGAATTCTTTTTTTACTTAGATAGGCATGTTATGCATTAATTTCAAAAAAGAGGATACTTGAATGAAAATTATCTCATGATTAATGATTAGTTTAAATAAACAATACATTAGAAAGAGTTTTCTGACCTGCAGGAATATAAAAGAAGTTTATATGAATAAAATTTGATAAGTCTGTAAACCAACATTTTTTAAAATTTTTGTCGAGAGTGTGTAACCCAGCTGCATATTAGGTTTTTCCAAAAATCCAAAGTACGAACTTCATTAGGAATAACAGCTCATTTTGTGTGGCCCCTAAATTAAAAAAAGTAGATTTTTTTATCAAACAACCACCAGGGGTTCCACCCACAATCCCTCAATGATCTCTTTGGAATCATACATCAGGAAAACACCTGTTTTTACAAACATGAGACTGGAGGGTGTAAATTTTAATAACATGATTTAGCGCAAATTACATTATGTTTTTATTTATTATTAATTATTTAACTAACCCTTATTTGTTTAACACATAATTCTAATATTTTATCGCTAACAAATGGGTATCGTAATGAATACATAAACTAAGTAGGCAATAGAAGAAATTAGTACAATATAATTAGAATAAAGGGAGGCAAGAGAAATAGTTAATATTCGACAAAATACATAGTTAAAATTTAAACTCAAAAAGACATTTTCGAATTAAAATGATGAGTCATCTACAAAAAAAAAATTAACTAACTAGTCCCCCTTCTTATTAAGCAGTCAAAGTTTAGACAAAAAATGTAATATTTGTTAATATTTAAACTTAATAAGATTTTAATTACGAATTAAAAACAGTTTAATTTGACCAAAGACTACTTAGAGAAAAATTTGAAAATCGGGACAGCGATAAATAATAATGGCATGACCTGATGAATCATGAGGTGTGGTCTGCCTAAATGCTGATACTTTTGCGGGGATTTCTATCGATTCGAATCTCCTGCCTAAAATAACTTTGGGGATGTCACACAGTGGGATGGAATCAAAAACCGAGGTTCAAAATAAATTGTAGCTCGCAATTCTTAACCGATTTTTGATTTTTTAATTAATAATTCAGCAATGAATTTTAAGAGATTTATGAGGACCGATTCTTAAATTTTTTGTTTTGTTTCAACTTTTATGTCAATGCAAAGAGTGAAGAAAAATTCGATTATTTAGTTGTTTTCTTTATATTTGTGAAATTTTTTTCTACTACCGCCATCTCCAGACTTTATGCACGTGGTTAGTTAAAAGTAACCAAAGATATTGACATTGTTAAGTTTATTGTTGCAAAGAAGTTAACTTAACAAATAGTCACCACTATGGATCTTCGTTTTCAAAATAGATTTTTGCATGAAAATTCCTAGCTTTCATAAAAAAAATAATAAATCACCATAAGAAGTTGTCATCCGATATTTTTTATTAAGTTTGTAAACAAATAGTATAAAAAAATTCCCAGTGTGGACATTTAAAGGCAGAAAGAAATAATTTTTTCTCCTAATTTCCCTCAAATTATATCCCCAATGATGCTTAATGCTGCGAAATTTTCATTTGATATTTTTCATTACTTTTATAAACAAATAATTATTGTTTTTGTTTACATTTCCATCTTTTACAATTTCTAAGAATACTACATTACAAAAATTGAATGAAACAACAAATTACCAAAGAATTACATCACTGACAACATACTTTGAGGCTAGTTGCGAAAAAAACGAATGTTCTCTGCCTTTAAACATCCAAACGAGGTATTCGTTTATATAATTTGTTTAAAAATTATTAACAAAGAGTTGATGATGATTTTTCACCATTGAACCTTACTGGCGACATCATTTGAGGAAATTGAGGGGAAAAAAGAATTCTTTTCGCCCTCTATATGACCAGCTTTTTAATTTGTTTATAAAATAATGAAAAAATATCGGATGATAATGTCGCATTAAAAAACATCACTGACGACATCATTCAAGGAAAATTAGGGAAAAAAAATTTCTTGCTACCTTTAAACTTCCCCCCTGGCCATTTACTTACATAATTTGTTTATGAAATTAATAAAAAATATTGGATGATAAAATTTCATTATTAAACATCACTGGCGACATAATTTTAGGAAATTTGAGAGCAAAAGCGATTTCCTGCGGGCTTTACATTTCGACACTTGCGATTTGTTTGTATATTTTTTTTATAAAATTATTTAAAAAAAATAGGATGACCGATTTTTATGATGATGTACTTTGGAAACAAAGAATCCATAGCGTAGACTATTTGTTATATTAACTTGTTTGTAACAATTAATTTAACAGCTTCATCATTTTTTGGTTACTTTCAAATAACCCCGTGATAAAGCCTAGCACTGCTGATCGTAGCAAAAAAATTTCACGAAGATAAACAAAAAAGCGAAATAATCTATTTTTTCTTCACTTTTTGCATTAACATAAAAGTTTAAACAAAACAAATCAAAAATAAGGGCATACCAATCTCTTGAAACGTTAATGCTGAATTTTTTTTCAAAAGATCCAAAATCGGTTAAGATTCGCCAGCTAGAAGTTATTTTGAACATAATTTTTTTATTTCATCCCACTGTGTGTCATGGGGGGGGGGGGGTAAAATATGTGTGCGGACTCATGAACCATAATGCATATTTTCATCTTAAAAATCATTTGGTAAGTACCGAGGCTTGTATTCCCCGCGAGTATAGCGCTACTATCTAATCTACAGAGGTCGCCTTCTGCCCTTCTACTTCGATGTCCGCGAGTAGTCAGTGGTACGAGCCGGTTTGGTCAGCCATTGCTTGCTGCAAAGATATTGAAGAGAAACAGGAAGAGCGTATTTCTTTAGTAATTTTTTTTGTAAATTTGGATATTCTTGAGTGTCATTTTGTTAAATAATGTTTCTAATATATTTTTAAACAATTTTTGATTCTTTAAGATATTCAAAATGCTTGAGAATTTATTCCCTGCATTGTGTCTTTATGGTAAATAAAAGTATTAGTCCCAACGAAATTTAAGGATATATGCAGATTCCACACTAATGTATATTTAGGTTTTTTCATTTTCCAAAAATATCATTTTTAAACAGTTACATTGTTTATAATTGCTAGAAATTTATTTCACAATTATGAAAAACAGTTAAGAGATACTAAATTAAGCACACCGTACCTAGAAGAGTCATAAATGGAAAAAATTTAAATAATGTAAAAAAGTTAGTTTAAACATTGTTTTTATCCCTTCCAAGCTCACTAATTTACCTTGGAGCATATAGATTTCATTTTTGTGTCTTTATTATAAATAAAAATAAAATTACTATCAAAATAATAAAAAAACTATTTTCGACACTTCAACACGTCATATGAACAATACAGTTATTTAAAAAATGACAGTTTTAAAAAAGTGTAAAATTTCATACAGATATTGCCGAGATGAATCCGAAGGAATTTATAGTTTTCCGATAAGACTTTTAATTTCATTTATAATGAAGGCACCAAAATTAAATTTACATGTCTCGTGGTGTATCGTAAAGGTGTGATCGTGGAGGGGATAAAAAGAATGTTTAAACTAATATTTTTAGCTTATTTAATTTTTTTGTATTTATGACGCTTTAAGGTACGTTATGATTCAGTCAGTAACTATTAATTGTTCTCCATAATTGGTAAATAAATTCCTAAAAGTGACAAGTAATATAATTGTTTAAAAAATTACATTTCTGAAAAAATGAAAGGAACCTAAATAAATGTAGTGTGGAATGTAAATATATCCTTAAAATTTCTTCGTGACTAATACCTTCATTTACCATGAAGGCAAAATGCCTAATAACCATATCATTGTTCAAAAATTATTTTCTTTTAAAGTGAAACAAATACCTATAGAGATATAGCTGAGAATAATCCACGGTCGTTCTTACTTGTTTGCCAAGACTAACACAGCATTTGTAATTCAAGGTAGAATTTTTAAATGGATATGTATAGCTAACTTCTTGGTCGTTATATTTCACATATTTTTAGAGAAAAAAATTATTTTAACAATTTTTAATTATTTAAACAATCAAAGCATACAAGTCTGTTTAAAAATTCTAGAAGAATACGTTCTTCCTACGTTTCTCTTTAATGATCTATCTTTCAGACATTTCAGAGGCGTTTGAAAAGTTCAAAAAATAATTTGTACTAGTAATAAGAGAAATCAGTTGTTTAAATAAATGAAAATAGTTTAAACAATTAGGAATTAGCTTATAAATTAACAAAATTTATATCTTGCAACATATAGCATAAAATTGTCAAGTGGCAAAATACTATTGGCTATTAATAAAATGCCTAGACATACGTGCACGATGGTCGGCATTAAGAATCAAACAGTAGCATGGAACACATGAGAGAAAAAATAATTTTCTAATATTTTTGTCGGAAATCTAAGCTCTGTCCTTGAAATATTGTTTGCAAAAAAAACCGGGAAAAGGAAAATTTTCTGTACCGGCTTAGTATACACAACCTAGAATTGCGCACAATAAGCAGTGACTTCAGTATTTTTAGAATATTCCTTATCAGTGCGACAGCACATCCTTTGGTAACCATGAAACTTTTGCTTGTAAATAAGCGAATACTTGTGAAAAATATTTTACTTAGAGTGCTGTGAATCAATAATGGCTCAACCTGATAAAAAGTTTTTTTTTTAACTTCATAATTTTTTTCGGTTGTATATTTTCCTTATTTTCTTATCAAAAATGGTGCTTATTTAGCAATTTTAGTCATCAAATATCCAGTTAATGGTCCAGTTAACCAACATAATTACTTAAACAATAATTATTGTTTATAACTTAGAATAATGTTAGAATTAGGGAAATGTTGGAAAAATTTATTCAGAAAGGAAAGAGGGATTGCTTAAAAAATTAGTCTTTGTAATGATTGTGTATTATTTTTTCGTTACTACAAAAGCAAAGCCAGGTTAAACATTTTATAAAAAATGTCAACTTTCTGGCAATTGTCTGAGAGATGATAGTTGTAAACAGCAATAAATTGTTTAAACAATAATCTTTGTTAACTTGCCTTAATTCTTACCTTAATTATTCAAAAGTGGACAAAAAGTTACAATTTGGGAAAAAACTGCAACTAACTAGCGTTAAAATTGAAGAAATAGTTATAAGCAGTAGAAAATTATTCAAGCGACTACGTTTGATAAACTACATTAATGATTACCTCGCTCTGAGTAAAACTCGCGCAAAATGTAGAATTTTTCAGAAAACACAGACACTTTCTAGTCTTACTCAGCGAAAATTTTACGAAAAAGAATACTTAATTCTTTAAGCAATTAGATTTTTTATCATGAATAATTAGTAGCAGAAAGCACAACTTTCTATCGGTATTAAAACGCATTTTCTAAGCATCTTTTTGTCAGTAGAAAGTAGTATTTAATGTACTAAAAACAATTTGTATTTTATAACTCCAAAAATCATAATTTGTTCGAAAAGTAAAAAAATAAATTTTTCACGTATATAGTTTTTGGGTCCCTATGAAACAGTCTTATCGGGGAAATATTTAAAAAATAATTTGTTTAACTCTTTTTTGTCTAATTTTTAACAGAAATGTTAAGTTTGAGCTTTATTAACCTAATACTTACGATTCGGAATAAAATTTAAAAAAGGTCTTTTTTCATATGATTTTAGCGCCTTTTTTGTGTCAGATTTTTCTTTTTACTATTAGTGCATCATTATAATAACTTTGCATTTGTAATATTTGTGCGAGTATTTTTATTTATTTAAATTTTTTACCAAAGATAAATAAAAAAATCTAATTTCTCAATCAGGCACGAGGGTGATAGGTATCAACGTCCGTGATGCAGGAGTACATTTAAGTTTTCCAGTTTTTTTGCCGTTTGAACTAAACTTGGAAAAATAGAATTAATTACTAGTAAAATTTTACTAATTTGGTTAGCCAAAAGTGATCTCATGAGGATTAGCAGAAAATTTACAATTCGAATAGACGAAATACTTTCTAATTCAATAGTGGAAAACAAGTTGCTTGATAAACAAAACAAAAACATTCAGAATTCTATATAATAATTCTATAGAAAGATAAAAAACCATTAGAAACGTGAAATACAGAAAATTTTATTAAAATTACGCTTTGGTATCTCATTCTTATCTGTACTGAAATAGTGAGTATTTCATCTTCTAATATGGTAAATGTGACGTAAAATTCATAGAATCAAGTAATCTTCCAATCTTGACCAATAACGCGAATAAATATTGCGTAAATGTTTAGATAACATTTAATAATTAGACAAATTATTAGCCGGTTATTAATAAAAAGTGAATAACTTTTAATAATATTATTACGCATAAAAGATAATTTCCTTTTAAATTATGGTTAAGAGAAATTTTATTTGTCTCGAAAAGAACATTTTTTGCGGCAAACACCATCTTTTATTAACAAACTCAAGGCCACGTTGCAATGATAAAAGACAAGGGAATGATAAAAGGATTATTAAACGTTGTGGCAGTGACAATAGTATTTTGAAAACGTAAAAAAAATACATATCAGTTCTCATTATCAGTATCAGTAACAGTATCGGTATCAGTATACTGCGTCATTCAGCTCAAAAAAATTCCTATTATGACTAAGGTGTAGAGAGTTATTCTTCTATTGCAGTGAAATTCGCTTGGACACATCTCGCTTACCTGCGTTATTTATCGCTGGACAATTAGCCAGTCGAGACTGGGCGCACTCGAATTGCGACAGCGGTCAACCACCTTCCCAAACTGAAATCATGAAATACTTCTCCCATGAAAAACAACGTGTGATTGAAACCGACAAATCTGTTTTCTGTTTCCTTACTATCTATTATATACTATTTAGCTAGAATGTAAAAAGAAATATGTTTCTTATATTTCTGCATGAAACATAAAATTATTACATTATTTGAAAATGTATGTGGTAAGGATGCGAAAAGGATGCATTGGGGAATCGTCAAATAAAAATAGTCGTTCTTTAAATTGATAATAATTTCAGTTTCAGTTAAAGAGCAGTGACAAAGAATGTCACATTTTTGTGCATATTAAAACTTTCTTCGAAGAAATAAATTATTCTTTTTTTTAATAATGAATCTTCATCAAGAAAATAAATTGTTAACCCAATATTTAAGTTTTTAATCCAAAAGATAAATGTTTAACAAATATAAATAAAATTTTAATAAAAAAGATAAATTTTCGACAAAAGTTGAAATAGGTACATTTACAGGTTAAAAGAAAATATTTTTCAATCATAGGAACTAATATTCAATTAAAAAAAAAAACATTTTTCATCAAAGAGAATAGTTGTTAATCAAAAAGATGAATTAGTTAGCAAGAACATGAATATTCTTTCGAGCAATTTTATGTTAAATTTTCTAAATGTCTAAAATATACAATTTTGAATCAATTCAGGGCGGTCCGCAACTAGCATAAAATGAGATACCCTTAAGAAAGCAGAGCCTCGATTACAATTCGCTCTTCTTATGCTGCTTAATTTTGGACGCAATAAATAAATAATATTAATATAAAAATATTATGCTTATCAATTAATGTTATGCTAATTATAAATTTCACCTAATTAAAACATTTTGCTTTAAAATGTTTTACTTATTTTCAAACTCTGCGAAATTTAGTTGATTTTTCAAAAGAAAGAATGTAAAAAATTGTCCTGGAACAATAAAGAATTACTTTCATTTTCTTGAGATCTTAAAAAATTTGGTAAGCAATAATAACATAAATAATAATAATAATAATAATAATGGCATTAATAATAACCCTACCGAAGGTGTGCTCGCGTTGATGTCGCGGTAGGGCTTGAACTTTCCTCTCATGACTTTGACGGCTATGTTGGCGGTAGCATTGCTACTGACAGGGTTTCCCATGC
>JAAAKG020148381.1:0-10265 GCA_010014905.2 Druon quercuslanigerum | reverse complement strand
ACTAATCTGCACCCCTCTGTGCCCCGCCTAAGTCCACTCTTCGGTCACTTCTATTACACAGAGTTGTGCAGGCCTGAAAGAGACGAATAACCCTTTTCTAAATTTTTTTTTTTTCTAAATACCACCAAATTTCAATGGAAGAAAAAAGTAGTTAGTACACCGTCTACACACTTTCTGAAAATAGGATTGTTACAGTTCAACAGGATGTCTTTCGGGTTGTCTGGAATGCCCGCAACAACTGCCCACATCTGGGCGTATTCAGATGAGATTAATTATTACTTGAACCTTCGAGGAACACAATGGTGGCTTGGCTGGATAGTCTGACGATTGCAAGAGGTAGGATTCACAATAAACAGACAAAAACGCGAATTTGGTAGGACAATAGGCAGGTAACTGGAATTTTTAGTAAATGATGAGGTGCTTTAGATCAATCCAGGAAAGTGGGCTATCTGAAAAAGACGCTATCTGAACCACTTAGCAAGTTGCTGCGGAGCAACAAGCGATGGGTGTGGGTTGATGAATAAAAAAAGAATTTCTAAAAATCAAATACTTCCTTCGAACCGCTCCCATTCGAACCTATCCCGATGTTTGCGTCCTGTCTGAAAGGTCACGAAATTTAGACATTACCGCGAGGGTTAACACTTTACTGGGATTGCAGATCATGATTCCTTCCGCTGGCTACACATTTTGCATAATCCAACAAGTCGATTGACAAGATGGACACTTCACCTACTTAAATACGACTCTGAAGTTGTACACCGGAAAGAAATCCTGCATGACGTCCCAGACGCACTGACTCGGATGTGTGAGGATGAAATAGCCATAATGGTGTATGCACTAAAACCAGTGGCCAAGAAAGGAACGTGATCGACGGAATCCTTTATCGCTATCGACCGAATCCACTGAGATTTTCCAGGGGGCCGCATATGATCATCCAACAAAGGAATCATAATAGATTCGGAGGAAAATATCAGGGGCCTTATGTCGTAAACAAGGTATTAAGACCTTCAATCTACCAAATCGAAACCGAGCAGGGCCAAATGTTCGGTAAATACCCAATCAAGCTTCTTGATCCTACCACGCATTATTCGGAAAGAGAGTAAAGAATTCTTGGCTTAAGTCGAAGGATCAGGAAGACGTAGGGCAACGCTCAGTCGTGATTTCGGAGGCTGTGCCAGATTTTTTACAGATTTATATTCTTACTAAAAGAGGGCTGGAAATATGGACCGAGAGTTGTTGGCGTCCATCTCCAATTGACAGCAAAGTTGCACTGCTTCCAGAATAGAACGTGGAACCAACGCCGCCTGAACAAATGGCGGCCGTCTAAAGTAATTCTGTGGCACTAAAAACCGAAATCATGCCGAAATAAATACTCAAGCCTGGGTTTCTCGGTTGAGCCTTTCCTGAAAAATTTAATTTTAAACATGGATTTTATTTGTAAAACATAAAAATGTATCATTCCTGAGGACACTAGAGCTGTGATCAGTGAACTCGGAAAGTCTAGGATACTAGTAAAGATTTCATGTTAACAAGATTCGCCCTAGGTTTTCCTCCCAAGTAGAATAATGATCATTCAGATGTCAGAAATAATTTTAGAAACCTGTTTTTTACAATTATACGAGATATTTTTTTTACGAAAACATCATCTTTTACAGTTAATCATTTTTTCTTATTGTTTTTACCTTAGCCACTAATCATTCGTTCGATAAGAAAATAAATAATATATATGTCAATTATTATCAGTAGAAATAAAAATATGAGATTTTATCATTCATGTCCCTGTAATTTTAGTGTTATTCTAAAATATAATATCCAGAAGGTTACATTTATAAAACAAAATATGCACCAGACAAATGGTTAGGATGAGGTACTACCTAGTGCTACGTTGTCAGATTACAATTAATGAAATAAAAGGAGATGAGAATCACCGAAAAAATCAAAATGGCTTCCAACGATCACTGACCGGTTAAAGTCATAGCAGAGGCACACTTTATATCCCTGATAGCAGGGTTATAAAGCATTCAGAAATCATGGAGGTTATAAGAAGTTCTGCCATCTCTATGCCTACTCACACCTAACGTATAGCATGAAGATACCGAAAGATCAGAATATGGTATCTATACGTATTGTGGGGCGCTGAACACGAATCTGATATCATATTTTCCACAGCACATCAACTTTTCCCCTAGATGACGAAAATTCCCTAATAAATCAGCTTTTCTGAGTATAAATTACCCTTGGAAATAAAATGATCTGGAAAAAAGTCAGGCGTGATATTTTATTTATTTTTATGCGCAGAATACGAATCCGAGACTAGTCCCCCCCCCCCCCCAGTACATCAGGGTTTTCCCCTGTACATTGAAAATTCTATAGAAAATCAGCTTTGTCGTGTATGAAGTAACCCTTGTTTTTGGACTTATAAAAAATTATATTTTTTGTTTGGAATACAAATCTAACATTATTTTTCGCTAAGAATATTAGGATTTTCCCTAGGTGCAGATAATGCTCTAGAAAATAAGATTTTCATGTTATGAAATTAACTTTAGTTTTGAAATCGTTTAGAGACAGACGGTTATGACATCTTTATGTATCTTGGAGCGCTGAATATGAATTTGTCCCTGGATGTGGAGAATTCCCTAGGAGAGCAGGTTTTCCGTATATGGAGTTAGAATAGTTTTTTAATTAATCTGGAAAGCGATCCGAAAACGATATCTTGATGTATTCTGGGGTACTGAATCCGCATATGATCTTTGTATTCTCCCAGCAGGTCCGGATTTTCCACTAGATGCCGAAGATTCCTTAGAAAAGCAGGTTTTTATGTAGTAGATTAGCACTAGATATGAAGTCATCTGATATCTTTATATATTTGAAAATAGATTGTAAGAGAGAAGGAACAAAGAGAAGAGGAAAACCACTCCATAGATCTTACAATGATAAACGTGTACCCAAGGCCAGAAAACAACATTATAAAATTCTAATTCTAGTATGAAAACCTAGTAGGTAATGTAGACAAACTCAGGTCAGATGTGTTTTTAGTTTGACGATCAACAAGAAAAAAATTTGAAGTAGGTTTAGTCTCCTCCTTTCAAATTCTGCTGGAGCAACTTGAGCTAATGAAAGATAACTCAGATTGAACTGACTCTTACTATGCCCTGATTACATTATATTTATGATGTTTAATGTAATAAGGATGACGTTATACCTGCGAGAATTGCGTTAATAGGAAATTTATCGTATCTAGGGGAAAAGCCTGACCTGCTGAGGCAAAAAAAGGTCACATTCGTATTTAGAAGGTGATTTTTTAAGAAATTCTCTGCATCTACTGTAAAACTCTGACGGTGTGAGGGTAAACTAACGTCAGATTCGTATTTAGCGCACCAAATTACATAAAGATATTATACTCTGAAATGTTTATGGACTATTTAAAAAACAAGGGCAATTTCATGCCCGAAAAAGCTGATTTTCGAGAAAATTTTCCGCGTCTGGGGAAAACCGCGACGTGATGAGGGGAAACTAGTCTCAGATTCGTATTCTGCAGTCGAAAACCCATATAGACATCATACTCTGGTCGCTCGCACGACCCACTTTTTTGTGGCCTGTGCTATCATTACCTTCATCTCGATGTATACGACTCAGATAATTTATGAAAAGATTATCTCCGATTGCACCTTCTTCCATATGAACTCTGCTACTCGTATCATGATCGAGAGTTACTATTAAAATCTGTAACGCGACGTCGACCAAGGGTTCCAAGGAATCCGTAAATAACAGATGATTATATGGCACTCCAAGACCCACAGGATCATATGCACAAACTGTATTTAATAGGGATGTAAACATTGGTAACGCATGTCTGTAAAAATACGAAATAATTTAAATTTAATCGCTTACAAAAATAATAGGAACTGTAAAACAGTTAAGAACTCTAACTATTGCATTCTACTCCGTTTAGACTGTTAGCAAGCATCCTTCAATATTTGATAATTAAATCGAAAAGTAAGGAGTCAATCTACATGATGGCAGTATGCGATGCTCTTAATATAAACGACCAGATTGTCCTTACCTATTTTCGGCACCAGTTAAATACTGAATCCATCTATTTGGTGCAACTGATAAATCAATCGGTGGACTGTACATTGTTTCACTAAAGCATGTTAAAATCAGCTTCAGTAATTCTGTTCTATTGGAATCCAATACTGGACACCTGGGAGGTGAATGTGCAAATCCCACTCCAGCTTCCCAAATATATTCACAACTGTCAACGGATTGTAATTCTTCAGCTTTATCCTATAAAAATTATTTGCCGCTCAAAAAAAAAATTTGTCTTACATTTTTTTAAGATCAGAATATAACTCTGCCAACCTATGTATAATTACAACTTTTATTAGAGAGAATAACAAACTTAGTAACAAAAATTTTTAAGTAATACTTACAGGTCCCAATTTTTTGCTCAAGCTTACTGTAAAATCAGGACAGAACAGTAGATCCTAAAAATAAGGAGAAATTGATGAGGCTTAAATTGAATGAGTATTTAGACGAAATATTTATTATGTGGAATTATCTATATCTTTCGTAACACTTTAAGAGGAAAGAGGAAGGGGGCGGGGGATTTTGTTAACTTTTAACTACGGGAAAATAGGGACACTGTTGGTCGGAAAATGAAAAAAAATGTTACGTAATATAGCGACACCTCCATTCCATACTGCTCAATGTCCTATGCCTCTATGCAAAAGGTGGAGCTATACAAACGCCCAACAGTGATGGAGAGCTGTACCACGCCTAATCGCGACGAGAAACGGCATAGAATGTATGCATCGATATAGACAATCCCTAACATACAGTAAATCTTACACAAAGCGCATTAAGCAAAGAATGAGCCAAAGGCATGCTTTGGTCATTTTCTTTTCCTGGTAAGCTTTCCCAAAAAAATCCTTTCCAATCAGGATCTTCAAAAATATAGGGTATCACACGCGTCAACAGTCGACAGCAATTTAAAACCGTTTGATGTTCTCCTTGCGTGCGACAGCTGCAATCTACAGCCTTCACTAATTTTTCTACGGCTTTATAGCATAAATTACCCAAATTTAACGGTGCTTCTTCTCTCAAAATACGGACTTCAGAAGCTGGTATTAATGTGAAAATATCTTGTACACTAGAAACATTTTCACACCAGAACTGATCCCAAAACGTATCGTCATTTGCATCGATTTCCTGTAACAAAATTGCAATGAAATTTGTATAATTCAGACATTTAAGGAAAATTCTTAATGGAGATAAACAGCTATCTATCTAAAATGTTCAGCCGTTTCATGAACTGCGAAAACACCTTTAACCAGTGAATGTGCTACATCGGAGATTAACTATCTGTCTAACTAATCTAACCTTTTCATAGAACGATTAACTTACTATCGAGCATAAAGTGAGGGATTTAATGGTTTATGTCTCTCATATCATTTTCTAATTGTAACAAAGTTACCAGCAACCCATTACTATACGGCCCTGTGGGCTTAGGATTGGGAGTGGGGAAAGCCACCTAGCCTATACCCCCCAAAACCTCATCCCCGAGTCTTCAGTCTTGTGCTCATCGCACATACCACCAGTCCTGTGCCCTCTGCATTATCGTCCGTTGTTACGTAGTGATTGGCTAACTCAACCCCAATAGTGTCTGAGAACCACCCCACAACAGCTCTCCCACATCATCACCTCCAGTAAATTCCAGCTGACGCTGAGTCAACGTCACAATCTGCTCTCGGGCTGCCTCGCCGTCGAGATTTAAGATCGATCGTGGGCCAGCGGGTCCCATCTAAACTGTAAGTGGGTAAACAAACCCTCAAATTATAAATATCGTCTACCTTAATTGACTTCACCCGCTCTTGACCTCCAAATCCTGTCCTATACCTTAATTTGCGACTCCCGTTACAAATTTGACATCCTCCTAAAATTACCCACAATCCCTCCAAAATCCCGAAAACGGAAGTCAAAGTCCTAAATGATGAAAAATATAGATGCTTAAATTGCTGTGAAATTTTTGTTTGAAAAAGTGCGGGTAGGATATATGTAATTCAAACCGAAAAAGTGCGGGTAGACTGTTATAAATGTCCGTTAAACAGTTGGTATACTTCGCGTGTTCGCAAGCTCTGCCACCTTCAATAATATAAAAAAATTACCCTTAGAAAAAATGCCTTGTGGTTACTGCATGTAGGACGGTTTGCACAAGTGAGGGGTTTAAGAAACAAAAACCAAACCACAAAAACCGCAATAATACGGTTAGGAAAAACGGAAAAGTAATTTGAAAAATGAAAGGGTAAAAATATTATTTAGTAGTAGGAAAAAGCTGGATAAAAATCAAATGGAAAATATACGAAATAGAAACCAAGCGGCGTCAATCGCAGAAATTGGCGCGAGAAATCACACTTGAGTGACGTAACTTAAACAACGCTAAGCTTTCCCGCCCTTAGTAGATACTTCAGCTACGTGGTCAGGCCACGCGCATCCCCAGTAGTAAAAACCGAGATGCTCACGTAAGTGAACGTGCCGGTTTTTAAACAGCCGCAAAGAACCCCTAAGCTAGGCTATAAAATTAGAGTAAGAAAGAATAGGTAATATCGAATGTATTTAAGATCGGGAAAAATAAAAATTATTCCGAAAATGGCGAATCCGCTAGAAAATGTAAAGAAAGTAGAAAAAATAATGAAATACCACAAATTATACTTGAAGAAAATAATGCGCAAGAAAATTCGAGTATTTTAGAAAACGAAAATATTGATAATCAATCGGTCGAAAGAGAAAATAGAAGAGAAGAAATAAATACAAACTTAGAATTCATAACAGTAAGAAATAGAGATCTAGAATAGGGGGGGGGGCGGTACAACCAAGTCAAACGACAGGTGCTATACCAAGAACGATAACACAGACACAAACGCAGACAGAAAGTACCCCCAATCAAACAGACAAAACCGTACCTCACATAGACATGAAATTTCAATACTGTCCCCAAACACTGAGAATACGTTAGGTAATTGGTAACTAGAAAATGAGAACAGTAGGTATTTAGAAAATGTGGAAATAGAAACAAGTAGAATAGATAGAGAAATTGAAAGTCAGAGAAAAGAACTCGAAAGATTAGAGAGAGACAGGGAACAATTAGAATTGAGTCGGTTAGAAAGGGAAGAAACACTTAAAAAGGAAAAAGAAAGAATAGAAAGAGAAAGAGCAGAGAAAGAAAAATTAGGTCGCGAAAGATTGCGAATTGAATTAGAAAGACAAGAAAGAACTTTCGAAATTGATTCTTTTATAGAAAATAATAATGAGGTTTGAAAGTCGTACGAAAGTCAAATTTGCCTCAATACGAAACGGAAACGCAAAGTCGAATGGTTAGGGGAAGAGAGACCGATAGGAAAAGAGAAGAAATGAATTAAAATAATATGAATGAAATTCCAGCAACTCTGTTTCCTTTCGGAATGATTCAAACCCCTTTCCAGATAATGTCTAATTTGCCCATTAAATTTAAAAACAACACGGAAAATAGTCCAACTTATTTTTTTAATAACTTAATAAGATTTATAAGCGGGTATAAAATTAACGATCGAGACATTTTAAAAAATTTAGATGCTGTTTTCGAAGAAGAAGCATTAAGTTGGTTTCAGGTCAATACAAATAATTGCCAATATTTAGATGAATTTATGGAAGATTTTAAAGAAACTTATTTAAACGAAAGATATACGGAAATAATTAAAAATAAAATAAAATTTTGCAACCAGAAAAAAGATCAAGATATTCATGCTTTTGTTACAGAAATTAAACAATTATTCGAAAAATTAATGCCGCGTCCAAGCCTAGAATGGCAATTAAGAAAGACTTATGAAAATTTAAGAATCGAATATAAAGTTTACATATCAAGAAATGCTTTTTCAAGTTTTTCAGAATTAGAAATTTTAGGGCGAGAATGGGAAACATAATTATCAAAATCTAAAATTAGAAGTCAACAGTTAAGTATTTTAGATAAAGATAATGTCAAAATTGATAAAAATAAAAACGAAACAGAAAGTAATCAAAGTCAAAATAATATAAAAAACGAAAATCAAACCAGAGATCAAAAACAAAATAATGATCAAAATCAATCGAGATAATTTAGACCGAGATATAAAAATCAACAAAATAAATATCAATTTCAACCGAAATTTTTAAATAGAAACCAAAAAAACTTTTACCTAAGATCTCAAAATGGTAATCCAAATTTTAGAAATAATTCAGAGGTTTATGTATAATAACAGTGGTTTCAGAAATCAAAACACAGCTGGACAGGTATTATTGAATACAGTTAATCAGCTGTTAGGAAACACACAGACACGACAAATTGAAAATGCTTCGCAAATACCAGCGTTTTTATTTAATGCGGAAGAAAATAAAAATAAGTCAGAAGACAAGACAGAAAATCAAGGACAAAATAAAAATATTCAAAATTTCAAATATGAAAATATTAGGGAGAATAAAAATGGTGAAATAGATTCAAGTCGACAGGAGTTTATGGACCCAAATTTAGGAAACCGAAATTTTAATAACAAATTTAGAGAACACATTACATGCTACAATTCCGGGAAAATAGGCAATTTTCGTCGTGATTTTTAGTATAGAAACGCAAACGGTGGTTATTAAAGACGGATAAAAATCAACAAAACCAAAGACCGTCATAATTACTTGAAATAGACAAAAACGAATCGGATGAAACAAGATTTCACCTGATGATCGACTTTGAAGATCATAAATTTAAAGTGTTAGTTGATACCGGTGCAACTCACTCATACATAAGTGAAAAATCGTGGTCCAAAGAAGCATTTGAAGCGTCTCAATGCCCCAAAGGCATGGATGTTGGACAAATTGGGGGGAGTTTATGCCCCACGTCCATCAACTGGCCCCCATAAATTGAGAGAATCTTTGCCGCTCGTGATTTTCCTTCACAACAGGCTGAAGTACGCTTTGACCAATAGCGAAGTGACCAAAATCTGTATGCAAAGGCTCATCAAGGTCGATGGAAAAGTTCGTACTGACCGCAATTACCTAACCGGTTTTATGGATGTTGTAACCATTGAGAAGACTGGCGAATTTTTCCGTTTGATCTGCGACGTCAAGGGACGTTTCACAATTCACCGTATCACGGCCGAAGAAGCCAAGTACAAATTGTGCAAAGTGAAGCGTGTTCAGACTGGACCAAAGGGAATTCGGAACGAAGATTAGCCTGAGATATAGCTTGCGAGAGAGAGAGAGAGAGAGAGAGAGAGAGAGAGAGAGAGAGAGAGAGAGAGACAGAGACAGATTTGCTACAGTGCGAAGTCTCTTCTCCCGTGTCGCCAAACACCCCACCCCGAACCCTCCTTACAGGTGATGCACTAGACTCGATCCCGCTAGCACCCCAGCTGGCACAGAGTGTACGGGGGCATGGTGCCCCATACCCTAAATCCTACAAGACGAGCGACGCAATACTGGCACGAGCCAGCGTGGGCGTCAGTACATTAGATAAGCACGCTAGTCAAAATAGAGAGAGCGATATGAAACCAAATAAGGATAGAAAGAAAATAAATACAAAGTTACAGGCGAAAAATAAAGATAGGAATTTAGATACAGAATTTAAAGGGCCATTGGAATGCAATAAAGAGAAAAAGGATTCTAATTTAAAAACGGGTATTGATAAAAAAGAGGAAAAACATGATTCGATAACAGAAAAATTATTCGCAATTAGGAAAAGTAATTGGGAGTAATTTTAGGAATAATGCGATATTAAATAGTAATATTAAAGGCATAAAAATAGAAAGGAAGAAAAATTTAGAATTTTGCGAGGAAATCTCTGAAGGCATAGTAGAATTAAATGAAGCACAACAAGTGCAATTAGAGAATTTAGTTAAAAGAAAAATTATTAATCAGAGAACAGAATTAAAACCAACACATCTAACTAGCCATAAAATAGATGTGCAAGGACATGAACCGATTAAGCAGACATACTATTATGTATCGCCAAAAATTAGGGAATTTGTGTTTGAGGAGGTAGACAGACTTTTAGAGGAAAAAATTATAGAACATTCTAGTAGTGATTGTTCAAACCCTATTGTGACGATTAAAAAACCTAACGGGATATACAGATTTTGGTTAGATTTCAGAAAAGTAAATAAAATTACGAAAAAAGATTTACACCCAATTCCAATAATGTCTGAAATATTAGATACATTAAGATCAGCAAAATACATGTCTAAAATCGATCTTCGTTCAGCATA
>JAAAKG020148379.1:0-10266 GCA_010014905.2 Druon quercuslanigerum | reverse complement strand
AAAGGCCCCACTTCCTTTTCTTTCTTTTATCACGTGAGTTCGAGAAACGAATTTCTAGTGTGGCACGAGGCCAAGTATGACGTAAATCTGCCGGATAATGAGGGCCGGAGACGACGCCGAACTTTGAAATCTTCGCTTTATGCTGGTTAAAGCACGACGGTGGAAAGATTTCTTTATGCACGTGGACATTGAATCGAGAGTCATAAGTTGCAAGACTCTAAGCTAAAGGTCGGCCATAATGATTTCCACGGTAAAAGGCTCAGGAGGGCCAATCGACGAATTTGAACGCTTCCAACAAAACGTGTATGCTACAGGACAACGCAGGATACGAAAAAGAGGGCGCTCAACTCCTATGTCAGGTAACACAACCTCTCAGTCCAATTTGAACGAATCCCAGCGGACTCACTCTCAACCTGTAAATAATTTGCCTAACTATGATCAAATGATGGATATGATGAATCAAATCATCGAAAAAAATATGATGCTGACGCAGCACCTTGCTCAAGGCCAAGCGACCCAACGCGAATTCCACATTATGCCAGATTTCTTAAAAACTATTGAACCGTTTGATGGGGAAAAGGGTCCTCATGAGGCTAAGCTTTGGCTTGGGCAGGTTGAAACGGCAGCACGCGTTAACAATTGGCCAGATTTATTTCTAGTACAAACAGTAAAATGCCATTTAAGAGGGGCTGCGCGGGCTTGGTATTTGGGTCGTCAACGTGAATTGACGAACTGGCCATTGTTACGACAAGCCTTTTGTAATACTTTCCTTCGAGAGGTTGACATGGCAGAAGCTTTTATAAATATTCAAAACCGAGTACAAAATCAAAATGAGACCGTGTCTTCCTATTTCCATAATAAGTTACAGCTCTGTAAACATTTGCCGCTGAACTTCACCTAGACTAAATAACAAATTCTTTCAGGTTTAAAATCTCGCGATATTATGTTGATTGCATTAGCAGCCTATCATCAAAACGAAGACGAGCTCTTTGCGGATCTCGAAAGGTTGGATCGAACGGTAAAAAATTTTACAAGAATAATAGCCGGGTCGACAAGAAGGGGGTCGGTAATGCCGTTAATTTGAATAAAACAATAGACTCGAAATCAAAAACTCCGGGAGTTTTAAGGGAAAAGGAAAATAAAGACGTGGAAAAGGAAAAAGTTAGGTGTTACAATTTTCAAAAATTTGGGCATTTCGGACGCGAGTGCTCAGAGCCAAAACTGGAACCCTATTGCACAAATTGCAAACAAAAGGGACACGGTACACAAAATTGTGGAAAGCCCCGAACTTTAGAAACCGCAAATGTGAATACTGTTAATGACGCCATTTCCGAGGCCTCTCTTAAGTACGTAAAGACGGCTAAAATTAATGGGAAACCCTTAAAAGCATTGATTGAAGCAGTTAGTGCAGTGTGTATTATTAAAGCCACAACCGCTCTTACCGAAGATTTCGAAGTCGAGCGTAACAGAAGCGAACTTAGAGGTTTTGCGTCTGAGGGAAACGTCGTCCAATCAGTGGGAATAGTACATGGGGATATTGAGGCAGATGGTTTTAGAGGCCAAAAAATCTCTGTGCGCGTAGTCCCAGATAACGTTTAATGGTGGGATGTGATTATAGGACGCTCCTATGCGGAGAAATCCAACATTGCTTACATTAAAGTCGATGATCAACTTATCTTTCGCGATCAAGATTGTGTTGATTTTTCCAAAATTGACACTGACCAATTTATGAAACCGAGTCACGCGACGACGAAATGCGAAAAAATTTTACAACCCACGTCAATAAATTTTGTACAACTAATCGCTGATAATCAAGAAACAACTCTAGGTGTCATTAATCTAACCAACGAGCCTGCAAAGATGCGTCCGGGTAGTAAAATCGGAGAATCGATTCTTAGTATTGAATCTGCGCCCGAGTTAGCTCCAAGGATAGAACCTGTAAAATCCGAGGAAGTAATCAGGGGGGAAAGCGTTACAGAATCCCAACGAGATGATTTAATAAAGATTCTGAACGAGTTCCGACACTGTGTCGCTAAAAACCTCAATGAGCTCGGTTGTACAAAATTACTCGAAATGGACATCGTAGAAAACCCGGGATCCGTCCCGATATGTTCCAAGCCGTACCGTGCGGCGCGTGATGAGCTAGAAACTATTCGCGAAAATGTTAAAGAGTGGAGGGATGCAGGGATCGTTACCGATACATCGTCTCCATACGCGAGTCCCGTTCTTTTGATTAGGAAGAAAAATGGCGAGGCACGCTTAGTCGTTGACTACCGACGGTTAAATAATCAAACACAGAGAATTCAGTATCCCTTGCCCAGCATTGACGAATATCTTGAATCTATGTCCGGGGCCAAGATCTTTGCTACTCTGGAACTGGCACACGGATATCTTCATCTTCCGTTAACACCCGAAGCGCGTCCGAAAACGGCTTTCATCACCCCGGATGGTACAGGTGAGTTCACGCGCGCTATATTCGGACTGATGAATGCCTCGTTTTGTTTTTCAAAATTGATGGAGCTAGCCTTGAGGCAATTAAGGAATCAAATTTTACTTTTGTACCTCGATGATATCTTTATTTTTGGACAGAACTGGGAAGAGCTTTTGGACAGAGTAAGACAGGTTGAAAACAGGTGAAAGCACCAAACTTCAACCTCGTCATCGCGGACCATTTGTAATCACGCGAAAAATTCCGGGTGAAACTTACGAAATCGAACCAATTGCAAAACATAGAAAGCAAAAATATCCATTAGCAGCCCATGTGTCTCAGCTAAAAATCTGGCGAGGACCTGATAGGGACGAACTTGAAAACGAAGAATTAAGCGAAAACGAGGTTCGAGAAACCAAAAATCTGTGCGTTTCAAAAGATCCCAATTATTCTGTAAGTGAATCAGGCAAATCAAAACAAAGCAAAGACTCTGAAAAAGCAGTAACTCGCCCAAAACGCGAAATTCGGAGGCCTGCGTATCTTTTAGATTATGTATAAAAAAAGGGTAGCAATAAAAGCGATACTTAAAATTAAAATATTTTTATATAGTGCATTTGTATTTCCAAGAATGTAAAACCGATTAAAAGGAAGATGCAGGATCTTTATGTTGATAGTGCTTAATATAAATAGATAATAATCACGCCTAAGAGATGTAAATAACATAAGGATGTTAAAGAAAGTAACCCGACCGCCTCATCTAGTTATCTTATCATAACTTTTCATCGAAACTGTAAAAGCTTGAGGGCAAGCTTCTTATAGGTAGGCCGAATGTTAGAAAACGAATAATATATCTATATGAAAGAGAGAGAACGAGAATAGATCTTAGAGACGCGCGACAGATAAAGAGAGAGTTTGGATTTGTATGAAGAGAAAGAGAGTCCGTGCCCAATTCGAGACAAAAAGCAATAGAACAATTTGTGTTCTAATATTGGAGTCTCTGATTTTTAGGCTCCCCAAAAATACCCATTTCGATATTTTGGCTTCAATCCCTTAAGTATAAAACCAACCACTGTTTACCACGTAGATATGACTTTGTCAAAAAATAATTTTTTTTAGAATTTTTCAGTGTTAATGAAGTCTTTGATTTTTGGGCTCCTCGGAAATACCCATTCTGATTTTTGGGCTCCAACCCTTAAAGTCTAAAATTAACCTCTCTTTACCACGTAGATATGACTTTGTCGAAAAATAATCTTTTTGAGAATTTTCCAGTATCAATGGAGTCTCTGATTTTTGTGCTTCAAAAAAATACCTATTTTGATAATTTGGCTTCAACCCTTAACGTATAAAATTAACCCCTCTCTACCACGTGGATGTGACTTTGTCAAAAAATAATCTTTTTGAGAATTTTACAGTGGTATGGAGTCTCTGATGTTTGGGCTCCTCGAAAATACCCAATCTGATTTTTGGGCTCCAACCGTTAACGTCCTAAGTCAACCCCTCCCTACCACGTAGATATGAGTTTTTCAAATAAGAATCTTTTTGAGAATTTTTTAGTGTTAATGGAGTCTCTGATTTTTGGTCTCCTCGAAAATACTCACTCTGATTTTTGGGCTCCAACCCTTAAAGGCTAAAATCAACCTCTCCCTACCACGTACATATAACGTTGTCAAAAAATAATGTTTTTAAGAATTTTGCAATGTTAATGGAGTCTTTGATTTTTGAGCTCTTCGAAAGTACCCACTCTGATTTTTGGGCTCCAACCCTTAAAGTCTACAATCAACCCCCTCTTTACCACGTAGATATGACGTTGTCAAAAATAATCTTTTTGTGAATTTTGTAGTGTTAATGGAGTCTTTGACTTTTGGGCTCTTAGAAAATACCCACTTTGATTTTTTCCTTTCAACGCTTAAAGTTTAAAATCAACCCTTCTCTACCACGCAGATATGACTTTGTCAAAAAATAATCGTTTTGAGAATTTTGCAGTTGTAATGGACTCTCTGATTTTTGGGCTTTAACCCTTAAAGTCTAAAGTCAACCCCTCTTTACCACGTAGATATCACTTTGTCAAAAAATAATCTTTTTGATAATTTTTCAGTGTTAATGGAGTCTCTGATTGTTGGGCTGCTTGAAAATTCAATTTCGAATTTATGTGCATGTGTTTGATTTTGGTACGTAAGGGTGGTTTTCAAACCTTTTTTGTGGTGCATTCGACGGCTTGAAATAAGTCCTAAATTTTATTCCGCTTTTTTTCTCTTAAGATTTCATTTTTGGCATGAGGGTGGTTTTTTCACATGAGGGTTGGTTTTTGGAATCTTTTTTATGCATTTGAAAGCCCAAAACAAGCCCAAAATTTGGGTGTACTTTGATTCAAGATCCAAAAAAAAGGCCAAAAATCTGATGCAAAGAAATGTAGGATTTTCGATTGCGGAGGTGCTAGCTTGATGGACCTCAGGACCATATTTCTTGATGAAATTCAAGTTTCTTTTTCATCTAAATAATTTTTGTAATCAAAAAGTTTTGAAATTTCGAATTACAAAAATCTGACTATTGTTCTGGGTTGTGCTAGGTGTGCGAAACAATTATTGCGCTACACACTTTTTCTCTGGAACATATTTTTTATTGAAGTACTAGTTTCTTCTTTATCAGAATAATTTTAAAAATCGCGAATTTCGAAAATCTGAAAGTTGTGCTGCCTCATAAACTTTTCCCTCCAGAACATATTTTTTAATGAAATACAAGTTTCTTTTTCATTAGAATAATTTTTGAAAACAAAAAATTTTGAAATTTCCAATTTCTAAAATCTGAAAGTTACGCTGGGTTGTCCAATGCGTGCGGAGCAATTATTCTTTTACATACTTTTCAGTTAAATGTACATTTTTTTATGAAATACTAGTTTTTTGATCATCAGAATAATTTTAGAAATCAAAAAACTTTTAATTTCGAAAATCTGAAGGTTTAGCTCGGTTGCTTCAGGCATGCGAATCAATTACAGTCCTACACACTTTTTAGTCAGGTGTATATTTTTGACGAAATACTAGTTTCTTTTTCATCAGAATATTTTGTTAAATAACAAGTTTAGAAATTGCGAATTTCTGAAATCTAGCCGCTGTGCTGGGTTGTCCTATGTGTGCGAAACAATTTTTGTCCTACCCACTTTACCCTCCAGACCATATTTTTCAATGAAATACAATTTTCTTCTTCATTAAAATACTTTTTGAAAAAAAAATTTGAAATCTCGAAAAACTGAAGGTTGTGCTGGGTTGTGCTAGGCGTGTGAAAAAATTATTGTTTTACACATGTTTTCCTCAGAACCATATTTTTTGATGAAATAGAAGTTTCTTTTTCATCAGAATAATTTTTGAAATCAAGCAATTTTGAAATTTCGAATCTCCCGACTTTGTGCTGGATTGTGCTATGTGTGAAAAAAATTATTACCTAACACACTTTTTCCTCAGGACCCTATTTTTTGATGAAATATAAGTTTCTTTTTCATCAGAATAATTTTTGAAAAGAAAAAATTTTGAAATTTCAAATTTCTAAAATCTGAAAGTTACGCTGGGTTGTCCAATACGTGCGGAGCAATTATTCTTTTGCATACTTTTCAGTTAAATGTACATTTTTTAATGAAATACTAGTTTCTTGTTCATCAGAATAATTTCATAAATCAAAAAATTTTTTATTTCGACAATCTGAAGGTTCAGCTCGGTTGCTCCAGACGTGCGAATCAATTTTTTCTATCTATTTTTTGATGAAATATAAGTTTCTTTTTCATCAGAATAATTTTTGAACGAAAAAATTTTGAAATTTTGAAAATCTGAAAGTGGTGCTGGGTTGTGCTTGGCGTGCGAAGCAACTATAGTCCTACCCAGTTTTTTCTCGTACGGGTGTGCACGAGTGGGTTAGTTCGTGCGGTGAGGTACCCGGGTGGTGCACGGTTATTATGGTGAGTTATCGCTTTTGTGTGCGGTAGTGCAGACGTCACGTCACGAAAGGATGTGGGGGGGGGGGGTGATCGTCAATTAGGGCTTGTATGCGAGGATCGTGTCTTATCGAGTGATTTTTTTCTTTTTTCACAACCTACTAGCTCGCCTATGCCGTTTGTAGAGCGTGGTTTCGGACTTCGCAAGCGAGCTATGCGTCTAATTCCTTTATCCTTTTTCGGGGCAATTTGGCGACTAGAGAGTCGACTTTATGGGTTGTTTCCACGCTGTGAGTCCGTCAATCAACTTTGGCATGGCAGCGTGGAAGCTGTTAGTTCAAACTACCGGTTCAATTTACGGGGTTTTTCCATGAGTTTAAAAAAAAAAATTTTTTTGGTCTCGAAAACCGGGATTGTCAAATAATCTAGAACCGTAAGTTGTGGCGAGTCGAGCCGGCTTCCTGGTAAGGAGTCGAGGTGGTAGGCCCTTTCAAGCTGGGCGAGAAATGTTTGGGTGAACCGAACGCAGATAGAAAGAGGACGTCCGAGTCGGAATTCTCCTCTGCGAAGACAATAGCTGCTGACCTCGGAGGTGTCTCTGGTGGCGTCGGAAGAGACAAGGTGGCTGCTCGAGCCTCCTCAGCTGCACAAGGGTGACCCAGAAGGAGGGTCCTGTCGCGGGTCCTGAGTGTCTGGCCGTCCGCGCTTGGTCTGGTTGGCGATGGTTCGGACGGAAGCAACCGTCGCTGTCCTCCTGGGTGTTTGCTTTCCTGTAAGTAAGCACAGGCAAAGACAAACAAAAGAAAAGCAACAAGGGAACAAACAATAGACAATGTTTTAGAACAAGAATCGATGGAAATCAGCAAAAGGTGAAATATTCATGTTTTGGAACAAAGAATCAATATAATCAGCAGAGGTTTAATATAGATAGAAGATGAAGGGAAGGTTGTTCCCGAAGAGGAGTGAGTACTCGTATGATCGTTTAACTGCTGCGTTTATTTTATCCGAAAGCGTACAGGCTGAAGAGCGAACCAAGCGCGTGGTTGCCTTCATAGTGGTCGATAAACACTCTTCAGGATTTCGAGTCGCTTGAGTCCCCCAATTTAAAAGTATTTTAAATTTCACGAAATTTCATTTTATTTTTGGGTATTTTAAGCATTTTTAAATTACTACAAATATAGGTCTAGGTATAATTTTAAACTTACCAAGAACTTTGAATTATTCTATGGAATTTAAGAGTATTTTACATTTCACTAAAAAGTAAGGAACACGACATAGTTTTTCATTTGTCACATGTCATTTGTCCTCCTACCGGAGTTTTCCGATAGATTTCTTTTTTCTTCGACAACAACTTTTCCGGGACCCATTAAAATTTCAAGTTGAAAGCTATCATCAATTGCTGCCATTTTGGCAAACTCCTCTTCATATTCAACGGGTTTGCTATGTGTTCAAATCCTTTTTTTTTGTTTCAAATTTCATCATAGGTCCTACTTCAGCTAAATTTTCGGGATATTTTTATATAAGGCAAGCCGTACTCTTTGTACACCATCTACTTTTATTATTTTGAGGTTGTGAGCTGCCAGAGGGAGAAGAATTTTCATTGCTCTTATCGACGTCTTCATCAATATTGTACGAATCTTCGAACAAATGTTCCTTTTCATCCTAATAATAACAAAATAAATGAAGAACATCAATAAATTAATAAAATTTGTTGTGATTTAAAAATTAATTAATTATATAATTCTACTTACTCCTTCTTCAATTTCTTGGGGAGTAGTAATATGCTCCTACGAAATCTCAGATGCCTGCAAGACATCTTTCTTTAACCGCATGATATCTGGTTTTCCTAAGAGATATATAAATAATCATTTTAATATATTAACAATAACTTTAATGATTTCGTTAAATTCTTTTAAATCTCACAAAAGTTTCAAAAATCATTGGAAATACGACAACATATGGTTTATCACAAGGGATTTCATTAAATTTCATCTGATTTTTAGGTATTTTAAGGATTTCGATAAGATTTCTTGGGATTTTGAATTATTTTAATGAATTTAAAGGGGTTTTACCAATTTTCTCTCAATTTTTAAGGTAGTTCCCGAAATGTACATTTTACGATATCCTTAAAATATATAAAAATTGTTGAGATTCAGAGTAAGGAATTGCGAAATAAAAGCAAGCAATCACGCTAGACTTTTTTTAATATAAAATGGCTATGATACGTTAAAAAATATACAAATGCGAATATCGATCTGACCGACTCAAGATAGTAAGACGACTGACTGCTGTCAGCTGACCGTGGTATAGAGTGCCGCCACGTTCAGTGCAGAGGTCTCTAGCATACATACACACACGCGATAGATTACATACATGCATACCATGACACATTTTAGGAACAACACTTCCCCTCAAGCTTTTGCGTGGGAGATTTGAACACTAAACCGAACTTTTCGACGAACTTCCTGTGTTTAGGTCCTGACCAACCCCTTTTTCAGAACGTCTGCTATCATCTCCGCCGTTGGCATATATACCACGACTATTGGACCTTCAGCTAGTGCTTCACGCACGAAATGATGGCGAATGTCGATTTGTTTCGTCCGAGAATGAAACACCGGATTTTTCGCCAGCTTCTGTGCTCCTTGATTGTCGTTGTAAACCAATACACTCTTCTGTGCTTTTAATCCTGTCTCCTGGAGGAACCTTTGTATGTAAATCGCCTTCTTGGTGGCTTCTGTGAGGCCCATGTATTCAACCTCAGTACTAGACAAGGCTACAGTCCGCTGTTTCTTAGCCTCCCATGAAACACCCCCATTTGCGAGCACAAATGCGTAGCCTGTGTATGATCGCCTGTCTTCCAGGTAGGCTCCCCAATCAGCATCCACGAATCCTTCTAGTGGCTTCCCTGTTCTTTCATATCTGATTCCAAGTTTTGATGTTCCTTGTAGATAGCGCAGGATTCTCTAACCGACAATCCATTGATCCTTTCCTTGGCAGTTGTTCAATTGACTCAATGAATTCACTGCGTAGTCAATGTCAGGTCGAGCACCTACGGCCAGGTACATCAAGGCTGCTATCATTTCTCTGAGGGGATATATCTCTACTTCTGGATGCTGCGGCTTCACTAATTTTAATTCTGAATCCAAGGGTGTGGAGACAGCTTTCGAATCTGCCATTCGAAATCTCTCCAAGATCTCCTTCGTGTAGTTGCTTTGAGAGATTTCTATTCCACCATCCTTTCGGATGAATTCCAAGCCTAGGCAATGCTTCACTTTACCCAGGTCTTTTACGTTGCAGTTTCTTTTAAAATTTTGCTTGAATTGTTCCATCCAGTCTCGATTTGTTAAAGGCACGAGGATGTCGTCCACGTACGTTACTGCAAGGATCGTGTCTGAATTTCGTTTTCCCACGTAGATACAGACATCCGAACTCAATGACTTTAATCCAAGTTCCGTCAACTCACGATTTAACTTCTTATGCCACTGATATCCGACTTGCTTCAAACCGTACAAAGCGTTCTTCATAACGTAGACTTTGTTTCCTGTTTCAGTCTGCTAAAGCATTTTCAAGGTATATTTTACCTTATCAGCTGGAACTTTTCCTCGATATTTTTCCGAGATTATTACTGGCAACATTACCTTGAATAATTCAGGAATCTCCATGAAAATCTCCTTTTCTATGTCACCGTTGAGAAAAGCTGTGGTAACATCCAGTTGGTGAATTTCCATGTTATAATCGATGGCAAGAGCTATTAGTAATCGGATTGAGCTTAATCGTACCACTGGAGCAAATGGTTCCTGGAAATCAACACCAGGACGTTGAGAATAGCCTTTTGCAACAACGTCGTGGGGGCTAAAGTGCAGGCTTTGGACCCACTCTGTCGGCTTGCGGGTTCGATTCCCGCCTCGCACTCTGGAAG
>JAAAKG020148378.1:0-10267 GCA_010014905.2 Druon quercuslanigerum | reverse complement strand
TTTTAACATACTTTTGTGTTACTTTTAACACAGAACTATGTTGATTTTATAAATACAAACCGTTTGTGTAGAATTAAAATAAATTTTGTGTAAAAAAATCATCTGCATAAAATTTCATGTTTAATTTTACGAAAATTTTTTTACAGTGTAGTTTTGACGTTCAACCCCTCCCCCTGAGCGAAAAGAGACGTAGCTTAAAATTACCTCAAAATAGAAAAAAATAGGGGAATCAATTTTTTTTTAAATAAAATAAACTTAAATACCATATGGATATTAATATAATTTACTTTAGATTCCTATGATTTCAAATCGAAATACAGGGTGATTTTTTTAACTTGAAACTTTCAAATATCTCGAAAAATAGGCACTCTATGAAAAAATGTTATGAAGCAAAATTTAATCACAATAAGAAGTATATACACTGATGTTAAAATCGGTTCCTCTACACCGCCCCCTGGGGGTGGGGGTAGGTGTAAGTTAAAAAAAAATGTAAAAAAAATGCGAAACGAGAAAAATGTTTGAGACAAATCATTTAAGATTTCGAACATGCCCTTACCCCCAGCCCCAGGGGGAGTTTTGGGGGAACCGATTTTAACATAAGTGTTTGTACTCCCCATTGTGATTAAATTTTGATTTATAACATTTTTTCGTAGAGTGCCTATTTTTCGAGATATTTGAAAGTTTCAAGTAAAAAAAATCACCCGGTATCTCGCATTTTAGGATGCACACTACGTACAATCAATTTCAAAAGTTGCCTATTTTTAAAATGATTTATAAAATCGATAAAAAAAAATCTATTAATAATTTCTGTAAATATTGATCGAGGCTTGTAAACAGACTTTAGAAAAAAATAATTCAGTTTAAAATTATTTATTTAACAGTAATTATTTAAAGGTTTAGTTTTTTCTTTTTCCTCAGGGAAAATTTACAATTTTTGCTTAATCCTAATGATCAAGGCCTCATTTTATTCTTTGAAGATTCTCTAAATTTCTATTTGAGTTGATTTTATTTTTAAAAAATTATTTGATAAATTGTGCAGTTATTATTGTTATAAACAATCATAGTTTAAATTTAATTTAAGAACGCCCAAACAGAATTGTAGAAAATCTTTCAAAGAATAAAATGAGGCCTTGATCATTAGGAATAAATAAGAATTTTTAAGTTTCCCTTAAAAGAAAGCAAAATCTCTATTACAAATATTTAAAAGAATATAAAATATAAATATAAAATAAAAATATAAATATAAAAAATATATATATTTTTTTTATTTTATAAATCATATTTTAAGATTGGCGATGACTGAAAAAATGGGTTTTCTATGATTTTGAAATCCAAATATTACAACTAATGTTATTTAAAATAAAAAACAATATTTCTTATGAAAAATGTTAAAATTCACGAAAAATGATTAATTTTTACCATTTTTTTTGCAATTGATTTTTTTTCTGACCGTCGCTGCTGACCAATTTTCAAAAAACTTTTGCATTTTAATAAATATGAGGGCTAATTTATTCGGGAAAATATTTTCTGCAACTCTCATGTTTCCAATTTTGAAAGTAAATTTTCTATGGCTAAATTCGTTAGAGTAACTTTTGTTAAGAAAAAATTTTTTAAACCAATAATTATATTTTAAGATTTATTTGTAAATTGGAAACAGTGGAGTTGTAGAGAATTTTTTTTCGGAAAAATTAGCCGTCATTAATAAAATGTCTATCATTTTTCAAATTCTGGTATTTCAAATTCTTTAAGGTATTTGTCGTGCCAAAAGTCAGATATCTGAAAAAAATAGTTTTTCTATGATTTTAAGAATCTAAATATTACAACTGATGTTATTTTAAATCAAAAAAACATTATTATTCATGAAAAATATTAAAATTTACGAAAAAACATTAATTTTAACCATTTTTTTTGCAATTAAATTTTATCTGACCGTCGCTGCTGACCAATTTTCAAAAAACTTTTGCATTTTAATTAATATGATGGCTAATTTATTCGGGAAAATATTTTCTGCAACTCTCATGTTTTCAATTTTGAAAGTAAATTTTTCTGTGGCTGAAATCGTTAGAATAATTTTTGTTAAGAAAACATTTTTCAAGGAAATAATTATGTTTTAAGATTATCTTTAAAATTGGAAATCCTAGAGTTGTAGAGAATTTATTTTCGGGAAAAATAAGCCGTCATATAATTAAAATTCAATCATTTTTCAAACTCTGGTAAGAAGCGACGGTCAGAAAAAAAACAAATTGCAAAAAAAATGGTTAAAATTAATGTTCTTTTTATTGTAAATTAAAAAAAATTTTTAACAATATTTTTTATATAAAATTACATCAGTAATAGTAGTTTGACTCTTGAAATAATGAAAAAAGTATTTTTTCAGATATCGTACTTTTTGCACGAAAAATATCTCAAAAAGAAAAATTGAATTTTTAAGAAAATATTAATAATTATTATCGAACGAGGTAGAGAAATTTCCAATCAAATATTGCATTTAAGGTATTTGTCGTGCCAAAAGTCAGATATCTGAAAAAATAGTTTTTCTATGATTTTGAGAATTTAAATATGACAACTGATATTATTTTAAATAAAAAAAATTATTATTAATGAAAAATGTTAAAATTTACGAAAAAAACATTAATTTTCACCATGTTTTTTGCAAGTGAATTTTTTCTGACCATCGCTTCTGACAAATTTACGAAAAATTATTGTATTTTAATAAAAGAGGGCTAATTTTTTTGGAAAAATATTCTTTATAACTCTCCGGTTTTCAATTTTGAAAGTACATTTTTTTATAACTAAAATCGTTAGAATAACTTTTGTTAAGCAAACATTTGTTAAACCAATAATTATCTTTTAAGATTTTTTTTAAATTGGAAACAGTAGAGTTGTAGAGATTCTTTTTCCGGAAAAATAAACCGTCATTAATTAAAATTCCATCATTTTTCAAAATTTGGTAAGAAGCGACGGTCAGAAAAAAAACAAATTGCAAAAAAAATGGTTAAAATTAATTTTTTTTTTTGTGAATAAAATTTGTTTAATAATATTTTTTATTAGAAATGACACGAGTAACAGTAGAAATCATAAAAAAAACTATTTTTTTTAGATATCTGACTTTTTGCACGAGAACTATCTCAAAAAAGAAAAATTGATTTTTCAAAAAAATATGATTAATTATTAGCGAACGAGGTAGAAAAATTTCCAATCCAAGAAGAATCCATAAAATAAGTAATTTTTAGTCTATCAGTTGCGTTAACGACCAAATAGTTGAAATTTTATGTTAAAAAAAGAATTTCCAAGAAAATAGTGAATAGTTGGATTTTTAATCATATAGTTAAATTTTCAGGACAAAAAGATAAAGTTTTTAAATGTCTGTTGAATTAAAAAAAAAATTTCCACCAACAAATACAACCTTTTTACGATAAAAGATGCATTTTTATCCAAAATTATGATTTTTTAACACATTAGTTGAATTTTCAAACTACAAGAATGTATTTTTAATCAAAGGCTTGAATTTTCAATAACAAAAAAGATTCAAGTTCAACCAAAAAAGTTTAATTTCAACCAAGAAACATTATTTTTTTACAATAAAAGACGAACTTTTAATTCAAAAGGTTAATTTAAAAAAATTTCAATTTCTAATCAAAAAGGATGTATTTTTTATATTTTTAAGCGAAAAAAACAAACAATTTTTGTAGAAGACAGTTAAATTTTCAAAAAAGGTATTTTCGAACTAATAAGGATTGCATTTCCGCTATAAAACAAGAGTTTTTTCTAATAACAAATTTTTTTTTTAACAATAAATGGAATCTTCAAATTTTCAGTTTTAAAAATTAATTTAAAAAACAATTTTAAACTAGACACCTTAACAAAATAAAAATTTTCGAAGAAGTAATTTTATTGAATGATAAAATTCATTTCTGAATGTTATTTCTAAAAATTATTGATAAGGAGGAAATTTTAATTGGGAAACTTTTTTGCTTTCTATAATTGATGAGAAAAGTGAAACTATGGATAAAAACGTAGAATATCTTAATTTATGATTTAGGTTTCAATTTTGAAAGATTAATTTTAAATTGTGTGTTTTAGAATTTTCGTGAAAATTTAAAAATAATTTGAAAATTTGAAAAGATTTCAACAAATTTTAAACGAATTATATATTTTTTCAGGTTTGAAAATAAATTTTGAAGTATTTTAATATCGTTGAGCATTTTTATTGTAACAATTTTTTTAGGCTTGCAGGGAAAGTTGAAATTAATTTTTTTTAAATTGATTTCAAGAAAACATGTAAAAAGATTTTTAAAAAATTCAAAAATCCAGATTTGTAAAGATTTCAAACAAAAAATTTAAAAGCTTTTTAGAAATTTTCTTAAGATTTAAGAGAAAATTAAAAATGACTTTTCATTTTAAGAAATTAATTTTAGGAGAATATTTAAAATATTTCAAAAATCCAACAAATTTCAAAAATGGAAGTCAAGTTTTTTGATGAAAAAATTAATTTTTATTCAAAAAAAAAAAATAAACGAATTTTGAACTAGAAATAAAATTTTTTAAGCAAAGAATGTATATTAAAAAAATGAATTTTTAACATAATTCTGGAATCTGGAAGCCAGAAGACAAATTCAAAAATATGCCTTTTTAACAATGAAGTTAATTTTCTATCAAGTATTTCAATTTTCCTAAAAATAGTTTGATTTTTAACCAAATACTTGAATTATTAACAAAAAAGTTTATTTTCAACCAAATAGTTTTATTTTCTACCTAATTATTGAAATTTTAAACTGAAAATATTAATTTTTTGTAAAATCCTTTATTTTGCAACTCGAAAAAATGAACTTTCAATAAAAATGACGAATCTTTAACCCAAAACAAATAATTTTTGAACAAGTGGCTGATTTTTCAAAAAAATGAGATAAATTCTCAAAGAAAAATGTAATAGTTGATATCAAAACTAAAAAATATTTTTATTTTTTGGGAAAATTATAATTTGAAGTTAAAAACATTTTTATACAAATTAAAAAAATTTCAAATAAATATTTTTCGAAATTTCTTTGTAAATTAACTAAGTTTTTTTTATTTTTTCCTGCTTAAGGAAAATTCAGAAATATTTTATAAATTTTCGGAAATATTTCAGTTTTAAAATATTTAAGGCTGTCTCAAATTATTCACTTTAATTATTTTCAGGAATTGAAAGTAAATTATTTTATAATCTATAAAAAACTTCAAAACTTTATTTCAATATCTTCAAAAGTCCGCTTTTAAAAAAAATTAATATTTAAAAGTTTAATTTTATTTTTTTTAAACATCGAAATATCGTCTAAGGTGATTTGCATTTATTGTAAATTCTTTGAAAATTTTGAAAAATTACAAAAATGCTTTAAAAATCTTCCAGATTCTTGTTTTAAAATTTGAGAAATCTTTTGGAATATTATCAAATATTTTAAATATTCTCTTAAAATAAATTCCGTAAAATGAAAAGTCATTTTAAATTTTCCCTGAAGTCTTAAGAAAATGTCTTTCAAAATTTCTAAAAAGCTTCTTTTAAATTTGTTAAAATCTTTTCAAGTTGTAAATTTATTTTGTAATTTTTCAAAACTTTCTAGTATCATTTGAAATGTTTAAAAATCTTTTTCCATGTTTTCTTAAAATTAATTTGTAAAAATCAATTTAAATTTTCCCTGCAATCTTAAAAAAAATCTTTTTTACCTATCTTCTGAAATAAAGAGCTTAAAATCCATATTTTAATTCGATTCGCAGCAGAGCAATGTAGAAAATCTTTTTTAGAAAAAAATATTGTTTTAAATTTAAAATGCCCTCCTTTATCAATAATTTTTAGAAATATTAAGAAATAAATTTTATCATCAAATAGAGTTACTTCCTTGGAAAGTTTAATTTTTCTAAGGGGTTGTGAATAGAATCTTTTTGTCATTTTTAAAATATTTTGTAAAAAATTTAATAAAAGAATTGTTGCTTTATAATTAAAAAATCGTTTACAGTTTAAAATTTGTCTTTTAGTAACAATAATATTTTTACCATGTATATGAACGAAAAAAACGTAGATTGCAGTATATAACACTTTTTTTGAAGAAATTATAGTGCATAAAAAATGTGGATGAAAAAATAAATTATTTTATAAAATTCATTTTTTATTTTCAGGTCATTATATGAGCGCTTTAAACATGCGCGATGGAGAATCATCCAATTTTTCATCAGCTACGCAGCCTCTGAATCCCAACAACCCTTACTCACCAGACGGTAAATTAAAAAAAAATATATTAGAATTTTATTTATTTAGATTAACTTCAACTTTTTTGCTCTAACTTCCTTTATTTTGCATATTATCTCTGATTTTATCGACTTTAAAAATACATAGAAAAGGGGCAGGATTTTTGTCCATTTCGATTTCAAAGAATTTGAAAGATTTTAGAATATCTTACAAGATTCAAAAAAATTTCATGATTTTGTAAATTTTAGGGAACATTTAAAGGGTATTAACGATTTCAAGGGATTTTACGGAATTCGAAACAATATTAAGAATTGAAAAAATTGCAAAGAATTTTGTAGAATTTCCAAAAATTTTAAGGGATTTCAAAAGAACTTTGAAAATGAATGAAATTCAATTTTAAGGGGTTTTCAGCGATTTCAAAGATGTAAAAGGATTTTAAGGTATTTCAAAAAATTTTACTCGTTTTATAGGATTTCATTGAATTTTATAAATTTCCAGGAATTTGAACAATTTGTTTTAGAGAATTTTGATGAATGATTTTCATTTAATTAAAATATTTAAGGGATTTCAAATAAGTTCTATTTATTTTCATGGGTTTTCACAATTTTAAAGTGATTTTACGGGATTTTTAGAGATTTTAAGAGATAACAAATATTTCAGGCGGTTAAAAAATTTGGTAAATAAGAGAAGTGAAATAAAAAAATTTTCATGGGATTCTTAGCGGTTCTATAGATTTCTAGAGATACGAAGGATTTTTAAGAGAATTTGAATAAATAATTTCAATTTAATTTAGGTTCAAAGGATTTTAATAAATTTTTTAATTTCCTAAAGGAAACATTTCAAGGGGTGTCAAGGTATTTGATAGAAATTTAAGAGATTAAAAAAATGGAACCAAAATTAAATTTTATGGGATTCCTAGCGACTCTACAGATTTCTAGTTTTTTAAAAATATTTCCAGGTATTTTAAGGGTTTTTTTAGAGCACTTAAGGAATAAGTTCAATTTAATTGAAATTCAAGGGAATTTTAAATTTTTATAAAAGGATTTTGAGAGATTCTAGAAGATTTCAACAATTAATGGAGTCGAATATTTAAAAAAAATTGGGATCTCGACTGGAGAATCTCGAAATTTTTTATTTTTGATATTTTCGATGTTTATAAAGTTTTGAGTTCACCTGCAAATTTTTCAAAAGAATCTCGATTTTTCTAGAAATCATCTCGAATGCATCACTAAAAAATTAAAAGAATTAAATTTTTTTTAAGGAATTCTACGTGATTTGAAATTTTTTATTAAATCTCCAGGGATTCATAGGGCTTTGTAGATTTTTAGAGATTTAATATTTTCTAGAGAAAATAAAGAAATAAGTTCAATTTATTGTGAATTAAAGGGTTCTCATACGATTTTTAATTTTTTAAATGGATTTTTACGTATTACAAACATAGCCAAAGAGATGATTTTTTAAATGGATTTTGACGTATTCAAATATATCCTAAATTATAGTGATGATTTCGAGACGATTTCGAGAAAATTACAAATTTTTATTAAACATGTTCAGGTGACAAGTTTAACAATTAATAGAGAACGGGAATCTAAAAAAATTTTCCGGGATCACGAGTCGAGAATCTTGAAATGTTTTATTTGACATTCTCGACCTCGAATTTTCTCGAAAATGTATTGAATTCACCACTAAAAAATTTATAGTGAAATTCGGAAGATGAATTATATTTAATCCAATTCAAGATAACATTCTTAAAGATTCCACAGATTTCTAAGGAATTTTAGAATATTTCAAGGGATTTTACAATATTTAAGAATTTTATTGATTTTTCCGAAGATTTTAAAGATTTATAGTGATTTAAACCCTGTCTTTAAATAACTTTATCATAAACATTTAACTCAAATTATATTCAAGTGATTTGGAATGATTTTTACTTTTTCTATAAGATTTCAAGAGATATACAACATTTTAAGAGATTTTGATAAATTTTGTAGGATTTTCAAAGATTTTGTGAGATTTCTACAGAACATTGGAAAATAAATTATATTTCATTTTAAGATTGCAAGAACTATAAAAAATTTCAATAGATTTCCACGATTTTTTTTGGATTTTCAAAGAATTTTGTGTACGATTTTTTAAAAATTCGGGATCTCGAGTCGAGAATCTCGAAACTTTTTATTTAAAATTCTCAATCTCCAGGAAGTTATGAGTTTATCTGAACAATTTTCAAAAGAACGTCGAATTTTCTTGAAATTAACTTGAATTCATCACTAAAAAATTTATAGTAAAATTTAGAAATTAAATTATATTCAGTTCAATTTCAAAATAACATTCTCAAAGATTCCATATATTTCTGAAGAATTTTAGAATATTTCAAGGGATTTTACAAGATTTAAGGATTTTCCGAAGATTTTAAAGATTTACAGTGATTTAAACCCTGCCTTTAAATAACTTTATTATAAGCATTTAACTCAAATTATATTCAAGTGATTTAGAATGATTTTTACTTTTTCTATAAGATTCCAAGAGATATACAACATTTTAAGAGATTTTAATAAATTTATTAGGTTTTCCAAAGATTTTGTGAGATTTCGACAGAACATTGCAAATAACTTAGATTTCCTTTTAATATTGCAAGAAATATAAAAAATTTCAATAGATTTCCACGACTTTTTTTGAATTTTCAAAGGATTTTGTGTAAAATTGTTTACAAATTCGGGATCTCGAGGCAAGAATTTTCGTCAAATTTTCTCGAAATCAACTCCAATTCACCACTAAAAAATTTATAGTGAAATTTAGAAAATAAATTATATTAAATACAATTCAAGATAACATTCTCAAAGATTCCACAGATTTCTGAGGAATTTTAGACCATTTCAAGAGATTTTACAAGATTTAAGGATTTTATTTAATCTCCAAGGATTTCAAATATTTATAGGGATTTAAACCTTTTCTTTAAATAACTTTTTTATAAACATTTAATTTAATTTATATTTAAGTGATTTGAAATGATTTTTACTTTTTCTATAAGATTCCAAGAGATATACAAATTTTTACGAGATTTCAGTAAATTTTGTAGGATTTCCAAAGATTTTGTGAGATTTCTATAGAACATTAGAAAATAAATTATAGTTCGTTTTAAAATTGCAAGAAATATAAAAAATTTGAAGAGATTTCAAAGATTTTTTTGGGATTTTCAAAGGATTTTGTGTAAAAATTTTTACAAATTCGGGATCTCGAGCCGAGAATCTCAAAACATTTTATTTGAGATTCTTAATCTCCAGGAAGTGATGATTTTATCTGAACAAATTTTAAAAGAACGTCGAATTTTCTCAAAAGCAACTCGAATTCACCACTAAAAAATTTATAGTGAAATTTGGAAAATAAATTATATTCAATTCAATTTCAAAATAACATTCCTAAAGATTCCACAGATTGCTACAGAATTTTAGAATATTTTAAGGGATTTTACAAGATTTAAGGATTTTATTGAATCTTCGAGGATTTCAAAGATTTATAGGGATTTAAACCCTGTCTTTAAATAATTTTATTATAAACATTTTACTTAATTTATATTCAAGTGGTGGATAATTTCGAGACGATTTCGAGAAAATTCGTGCTTCAAGTGAAATCAAAACTTCATGGAGATCGAGAATCTAAAATGTTTCGAAATTCTTGACAGGAGATATCGAAAATATTTTTCAAGATTCTCGTCCTCTATTTATGGGATAGTTCTCCTGACCATGTTAAAAAAATCTCGAATTTTCTTGAAATCGTCTCGAATGCATCACTAACTAATTTTAAGGAATTTAAACAAATTTTGATTTACAATAATTTAAGGGGTTCTATAGGACCTCCAATTATTCTAAAGATTTAAGAGAAAGTTACCCATTTTAACAGATTTTAATCGATTTTAAAGTATTATCTAAAGGTATAATAAGGGTATAAAAATATATGAATAAAATGGTTCCTTTGCAGTTTATATATTTAATTATATAATTATATAATAATTATAAGTCGTGTAAACAAAAAAAGCGAGTAATTAAATCC
>JAAAKG020148377.1:0-32084 GCA_010014905.2 Druon quercuslanigerum | reverse complement strand
CTGAAGGGATGAAAATTGAAGAAAATGAACCTTCACATTTATGACTTTAAGAAACAAATTTGTGCACGCACAATTTTTTTACGTTTTTTTTTGCAAAATAAAAAAAAATATTTTGTTCTCGTGCACCTCTAAAACTACCCCCGGATAGTATTAAGGATTGAATATTTGAAAAATTAATTCCTTTGTGATTTGGCGCTACATTTTTTTTCTTTCAATGGCTAGATATGACTATTCAGCTATTGAACTACACAAATTTTCACTTCTTTACGCTCTCAAGAACTACCCCCGGATAGGGTTGTCATTCTAATTGCTTGTATTATATAATTTTTAAATATCCCCGAGTTCTTATTATATCTAGTAACAAAACAGTTGTTAATTAATTTTATGGCTTAGGCGTGTCTTTATTTTACCAAAATAATACTGTAAAAATATACTTTGAAGTAATAAACATTTTTTGAAAATCCTTGTCTTCGGCCAACTCAACCTATATTTTCATTGAATGAAGTTAACTGTAGAAAGGAAAATTAACCATATTCCCATTATTTTTTATTCTAAACAAGAATAAGGCTCAGCTTACCTATGTGAAGGCTCTAGAAGCAGATTTGATGAATTAAAATAAATATTTATTATTATATTGAAAGAAATGAAATTTTAAAGAAGAGCCTATTTCTGAGTCTTGTCTATCATTAGTTGCACACTTATTGTGATAAGTATAAATAGAAAAAAGTTTTTATCTTGTTCTGCAATACACCAGAAAGTCGTTAGACCGTACAGCTCGGGGCTCTGTACGAAATTACAAACAGTCGACGCAGTTATAAAGCAGCAGGTATACGAGGCGGCGCCGTACCTACAAATTCCGGGCACCCACACCGTACGCAAAGACGATTTTATGCAATACCGACAAGCAGTAACGGCGTTGAAAAGGGATCGGCCCCCGGAGGCGCTGATATCCCAAGCTCGATCCCAAGTGTGAACGTGTGCACGCCGAGACCGAAGTAACGACGCCCGGTTTTACAACTTTATGGTGTACTTAAAAAAATATATGTATCTTGACTAATTATAACTTTTTGATTTTCACTCTTTTAAAATGTCAATCTGACGTCGAATGAATCAATGAATTTAAAGATTTTTAAAATTATTAATTTTAAAATAGAAATTCTTACCAGAATCCTGTTGCATTTTTGAAGGCTCTTTAACTTTTGCATCTAGAGGTTTGGCAGATATTAAAGACTTATTCTGAGTTTGAACTGGAGAAGGCGAGTGATTATTCGGTGTGTTTTGTTGAATGCCAATCGTCTCTTGTTGCTGACCATTCATCAACATTTTAACTTGACCATTTGATATGAGTTGCGATGGTGCATTTGGCATTTTTAAATTTTGAATAATAGCATGTGGAGGATCATTATTTCCTGTAGTCACATCAAGGTCATGAGAAAAAGCCATCACATCCAAGGCTGCAGTTAAGGCATCACCAAAAATTCCTGGTACCATGTCAACCTCGCCAACGTTGGGGCTATACACAAAATTTCAAAATTATAGCTTATTTTAATTTTTCCTCTGCAAAACAACCAGTCTATACTTCATCGACAATATATGCGTGGAAATACGAAAAAATATAAAAATCCAAGCAATTTTTCTAAACAACATTTTCTATCACAGGAATAAGTATTAAGTTATGTTTAGAACGTGAAGAATAAAGTATGTAATATTTTCGTGTTTGCGTGCGACATTTACGTCGTCGCTTCATTTTGATTCTGCTCAGGTTTCCATCAGGTTGAGGGTGCAAAGTCGAGTCAAGATAGGAGCTTTATAAACATGCAGCAAACAACTTTGCTATCGCTTTGAAAACACTTCAAAGATATTTAGGAAAATATTTTCTTCATAGTTATTAAAATTAATATAAGATGATGTATATTTTAATTCTTCGCCTAATCTTGATAAAATATTCAAATTAATAACTGGATGAAATAAGAATACTTCAGTTCATCATTTACATGGAATTTAAATAACTTAACTCAATTAAAACTTAATCACTTAGTCAGTGAAAATTAGTTATTAAAGGTGAAACATAATTTTTGTTAGATATTCAAAACTAAATTTATATTTTGGAGGCGGAAATTACTTTTTGTGAAAACTTTGGAGCCTAAAATTGTAAGTAACTGGAACTAATCTTGGCATGCATAATACAGTGGGTCCAAATTCCCGGTCTTTTGAAACTCGAAATGTAATAAGGCGGAAACGTTGCCTTTTGTGAAGAAAAACCAAGGTAAACGAAATCTGTTTCTGAGTAAAGTTTTTCTTAGTTAAAATTAATATAAAAATAGAAATAGGAAAAAATTGCGTTGAAGCTAGGATTATTTGGAAATGCCCGAAAAAGGTTTTTGTATTTAATTAAATGCACATTTTTAAATGAGAAATTGACAATTTTGGGCATGCAATTTCTTCAGTTTAAGCCAAAGAAACGTGAAATGAAATTGATAGAACGAAAACAATAATTTTCATATCAAAGTCAGAACAAAACAAGGATTTTAACATTTTTCAGGGATTCTTGCACCTTGCAGACCATTAAACAAAATGTATTGTGTTATGACCGAGTAATGGCTTCTTTCTTTAATTTCATTTGAAGAAATTTAAGGCACTACATTTTTTATTTTATTTCGAAACATGTGTAATTGACGAAATTAAGAAGAAACTTGTTTTCGCGCCTTATCGAATAATTCTAACGTTAAATACTTTATTTTTATTGTTATTTTAAGTTAATTTTTATAACTCATAAAAAATTAGCTCGCAGAAATTTGGTTAAAAATTCAAACTTGGAAAGTTGGGCGTGCTCTGAAAATATTGACCAACTTTACATTTTTGTTCAGCCCCAAATTTTCTTTCTAAAAGGCAACTTTTCCGCTCTATTAGGTTTCAAGATAGAAAAAATCTGGTTATTTAACCCATCCTAATGAGTAAAGATTACCTTGTCCGCACTGGAGTGGAGAACGACGCACGTCCCCACATAATGCGTCGTAATTCTTCTCCGGTCATCCCACGTTTCCTTAGCTCATTTATTGTCACTTTACCAACCCTCTAGTAAAATCAGATAAACGTCAGCTTTAATAACGAGACCTATATTTCAAAATTCAAACATCCCCTCATTTTCAATCGCGAAAACAAAAGGAACTAATCTTATCAGGGAGCGTGCACATATTACGTAACGTTTTCTCGACCCCTTTTAACTCCTCTCAACCCCATTTAACAGAACGTGACACTTTTTTATTATGATTAACAAAATATACAATAGCCAATAATAATTAATTGAAATGTTTTAATATACGTTTCCTAAATAGAAAAAAGGTTCTTTACGATGAAGTTTTATCTGGTTTTGCCAGCATTTAAATTATTTATAGGTATCAATGAAAATTTCCAGTTTGAAACTTTTTTAAAAACAATTAAGAATTATGCAAAAGTATTAATAAACTGAATGTGCGTCTTTACACAGATATAATAAATTATATCTTTAAAATATTCAAGAACATGGAATATCGTTTTTCATAGAAAACATTACATTTTTTAAATAATACATCTTAAAAGTATTTGAAACTTCTTCGAGCTTTTAAGCAATCAAAACAGTTATAAAATGTCGCTCTTTACATTTTTAGAAATACATGCATTACAAATATTACGGATTTGGGTCAAAGACAACCCCTCCCCCCTACAGAAGGTATGAGAGAGTAACGTAACAACAACTCTCCCTCTTCTTTTGAATTGTACATACAAAATTATTTATTTAAAAAATGTTGTATTGGAACAAACTTTTTTTCTCATCACTTCTTATACAATTTTTGATAATGCTACAACTTTAATCAATGTGAGCTTATCCCGAGAACAGTTTTTTGTGCCCATAATATCTTGAAATGAAATATTTAACTGTCACTTTACTTCCACCCCCTCTCCCCCATTAAAATTAGAGCTATATAATTAATTTCCTATCAAATTCTAGGTGGTAATCATTTCATGAAAATTTTGTATGATATTCGGCATCAAATTTGACATACAAAGTAGAAACCCCACTTCAAATAATATCATATTTCAAACATGATTCTCTCTGGTAATTTCCCCATGAAATGACCATACTCTGAACATATTCCCATGGAATTCTATCAGGATTCCCTATTGTAAATTTTGTCATAAACCTGTTCTACACATATAGCCCGGGGGCCCGTGACCATTTAGAGTTAGTCGTTTCACAAAAGCTGAACATTTTTTATAAGCTTTATTTGGTATCTTTAGTAAGTGAATGAACCTCTAGCTGGCGCACTTCCGGGGGGAGTAGCTGTGACAGCCTCACTTACACGTAAAAAAATAATAAAAAAATCTGCTCGCTGAACATTTTCATAGCGCGCATCTTGCTTCGCTCGCAAGTTTGAACGCACTTAGCGCGCGCGACTTAGGGCGGCTCGATAATGTATTTAACTCGCGCTTCAATTTAGATGTAATTTAGGCGAAAAATGTTAGTAAATAAAATGTTATTGTATCTTGTGTAATTGTTCCGAAAAGTTCAATTTTTTACTTTCAAAATATTTTTATAATCAGAGTTTGTAACAAACTTGTAGATATTTTTTGGTTAAACAACTTTCGTCTTTTAATTTTGTTCGTCTTTTGTGTCTTTCGTCCAAAAATTTATTTGTTTAATTTTTAATCTTATTTTTTTTGGTTGAAAGAAAATCTAATAATTGTCATATATAAAAATAATTAATAACAAATTTCTAAATCTTTTCAGGTTGAAAAACTTTAGTCTGTTAATTTTAGTTCGATCCTTGTGTCGTTTTTCGAAAAATTTAATTTTTTTATTTTGACTGATATTGTTTGTGATTAAATCGAAATCTACGTGTCCTATCAAAAATTATTTATGACAAATTTGAATTAGTTTTCGCTATTTTTTGCAAGCGCAACTTTTGTCTATTTTTTCATAGCTTGTGCCGTTTGTCTGAAACTTTAATTTTCTTTTAATGTCGTTTTTTACGAATGAAAACACAAACTATGCGTCCAATCGAAATGTGACTAATGACAAATTTATAGATCCTTGCAGGGCTCCCAATTTTAGCTGAATCATTTTTTTCGTATCTTGTATAGTTTGAACGAAAACTGGAATTTCTCATTTTTTGTTCTTTTTTGTGAGATCAAAATTTAAATTTTCAACTTTTCGACAAAATTCAAAAAGTTTCATTTTTATATCATGCATTGTATCATGCATAGAATTTTTAAACCTTGAAAAAAATAATCTCCAATATTTTGAAAATGTGCTCACTTTTTGAATTTGTATCGAAAATAGCTGGTTTACCAACTCTTTCTTTCGTTTTAGTCCCTACAAAAGTTTGCCGAAGTAGAATCCAATCTGATCAATCTTTCTCAAGTTATCGACTTATAGAATACAGACTACAGAATACAGGCTACAGACAGATAGATACCTTCGTAAAAATCATTTTTTCTGACTTAGGGGGTTTCAAAACGTGGGGATTTGATGAAAACCGACAAAGTGCAATTTTACATAAAACTAATACCTTAGCATTAGAATGAGAATGTAAAAAAACTAATACCGCAAAAGCTGAAACTTTGTTAACATGCTCGTTATATTATAAAGAAGTGAAAAAACTAATCCAGCCGAATTTAGAGTGGGGGATTATGCCCCAGCTTTTCACGTAAAGATGTGAAAAATATACGCTGGGTAAATTGATACTGCAAAAGCTGAAATTTGGTAAACTAATAGTTTAAAATTTAAGAAATTTAAATTAGATTAAAATCCAAATTAAAATTCTTATTTTACGTAGAATTATCAAATTGATATAAACTCCTTTAAAAACAAGAATCCAACGACCCAATTTGAACCACAACGAAAAAACAAAAAATGCTTCCTTCTCTTTTTCTTTCTTTCGTCTTTCTTATTTTCATTATTATCAAATCACAATAAAAGAACATTGAAAAATAAAAAATAATATTATATTACCAATGTTTCGTTCCTCATACAGTACCTTTATTAAGACAAGAAAAATATAAACAATAGCGCCAAAGAAGGAAAGACAGAAGAAAGAAAAATGTTAAAAACAAAAATTTCAGACAAAAATAAAAAAAGAGGAATAAAGAATGAGAAAGCAACCAACTGTACTGTGTGAGTACCAAAACTTTGGTAATATAATTTTATTTTTAATTTTTCAATGTTCTTTTATTGTGATTTTTTCAGATTGCAATTAAATCATTTTTTGCTTGTTCGTTGCGGTACCAATTTGGTAATTGAAATCTTGTTTTCACAGCAGAAAAAAACATCCAGCTTTATATTTAATGAGGGAAATGTGCCCAGCTGATGCAGTGAAAGATGCCGTGCATCGGTATGCCCTCGGGCGCGTTGTATCTTTCACTGCATTATCTGGACACTTTTCCCTCACTAAATATAAGACTGGATATGTTTACGTTTAACTTATTCCTGAAAATATGTTATTACCAAATTTCAGCTCTTGCGTTTCAGATGTTTGCACTTTTCAAAATAAATACAAGGCGTGATAAAAAGTAACGAGACTTTTCGTTTTCTGCCAATAATATTTATTTATTCGTGAATATCAATTTTGTCCCCTTTAAAGTAGTCCCCCTCGGATATAATGCACTTATGCCAGTGCGCTATCCAATCTTCAAAGCACTTTTAAAATTCACTTATCGATATGGCATTCAGCTGCTTCAGCGATTCTGCTTTTATCTCATTGAAGTCGTGAAAACGTCCTCCTGTCATGGATTTCTTCATCGTTGGGAATAGGAAAAAGTCACAGGGAGCCATGTCCGGTGAATACGGTGCTTGTGGCATCAATACGGTGTTGTGTTTGGCCAAAAACTCACGAACAAGCATTGAGGCACGAGCAGGTTGCATTATCATGGTGCAGTCGTCATGACTGATTTTGCCACATAGTTGATCGTTTCTTCGAATTGCTTCACGCCAACGACCTAAAACTAATACATAATATTCTTTGTTGACCGTTTGACCTTTAGGTAAGAATTCATAATGCACTAAACCGTTGAAATCGAAAAACACAGTAAGCAAAACTTTCACGTTTGATCGAATCTGTCGTGCTTTTTTCGCTCTTGATGATGTTGAATGCTTCCAGGTGGACGATTGAGCCTTAGTTCCGACGTCATATCCATAAACCATTCATCACCTATTATGGTTCGATCGAGTAATGTAGGGTCGTTATTCACTTCATTTAGTAAATCTTGAGCGATGTCATGGCGATATTGCTTTTGGTCGAAATTTATCAGTTTCGCTACAAATTTTGCTGCTACACGTTTTATGTGTAAAGCATCCGTAAAAATCATTTTTTCCACGTTATCGACGGCATCGTCCGTTACCGATTAGCACTACTGTACTTTATTGCATTTTTGTAACGAAACTTGATGCAAATTCTCGGATCCATTTTTTCCAAAAGAGAAAAATCGCTGAGCACACTGAAATATGTATAAATTCACTGCCAGCTGATGGCAGAGTAAGCATGCAATATGGCTACCAATGCACATACAATATCCAGACCAGTGCAGAAACATAACAAGAAAAAAATTTGCCGAACGGTCGAATACAGCCCGGGAAATTTGAAAAGTCTCGTTATTTTTTTATGAAACCTCGTACAGCGCGCCCATGCAGTTATTATAACATAAACATTTAAACAGACCAACCGACCGCCACACAGTTCGTCTCTAAAATTTTGATTTCGGTATGCCTTTATTGCGCCGATATCGGTGTATTGTATCTAGTATTAAAGGAGTTTCTTTGAGCAAGCACCTCCACAATCGAATTTTGGGATTTTTCATACTTTAGAATGTTGCGTTTTCAGCCTTTTTTGCGCGCTAATTAAAAATTTTGGTCTCCTTTAATTTAAAAAAAAATCGATTTTCGTGTAGAGGTGCTAGCTTACATTAATCCAGCGCCTTCACTCCTTAAGAACACTAAATAATAAAAATTCAAACACCAGATTTTTGGTCAATATTCTATGATTTTTGGGCTGCTTGAAAATAACCACTTCAACTTTTGGGCTTCAACATGGTTTTCTAAAAAAATCTTTAAATATTTCTAAAAGCATTCCCTGACATCGAAATTTGCTGTGGCATTTTAATTCATAAACAAAAGATTTAATTAGAATCTCCAAGACAGGAAAGTGTAGAAAAAATCGTTTATACGAAATGTGTGATGAACAGGGTGAGCAAAGTGACAGAACCCTTGAAACGAACGATCTTGGATACTAACCTCTTGCCCTCTTGGAGAGCTTTGCTTGGTTAGTGAATGGGGTTGGAGTAAAAAGTGTCGATCTTGCTATGAGATTATCAGTCAGTTCGTGTGTTTTTGTGTAAACTGTGACGTATGATGATTTTTTGGAGCTCTTCGCTGGGGGGTGATTGTTAGAGAGATTGCGATCCGTGTCAGAGCGATGTTACAGAACGAAAGTGATCTAAAATTGATTCCTTCTCCTGCAAATCTCTTACTTACTTTTACCATAGGAATTACTTTATCCCAGTAGTATAACGAGACTGGAACTGTGCGAGTTACGCTTTCCCCGAAAGGGATTTGGCTTAATGGTATAATAATAATAAATAAACCTACAGTGTTCATCTTATAAGAATACGAAATTAGAGATTTGATCAAAACGTTAAAATATTTTCCACGTTGAATAAAAGAACAATCTATATGGATTTGTGATTGGTGAACTGTGAAAATTCAGGGATTTTTCTCGTAATTTCGAATGAAAGAAATTCAAGTGTTAGAGAGGAGAATTATTTAGGACCTTCCAATTGGCAACGGCACCCTTTCTTTGCTTGGCTCTGGTCTTGGATTTGCTTTTTATCACCATAACTCCCCTCTGCTCGGATGCTGGATTGTTAGGATCATCTCCTGGTCCAAGTTTGATGCTGTATTCTTGCAAATAGTTGTGTGCGTCCTTTTGAGAAACTGCACGTTCCAAGGACACTACAATTTTGGCCCACTTGATAAAGTCATCAGAAATCCTCATTAAATTAGTATTAAATTATCAGTATAAGCTATGGGCTTTTCATTCAATCAATCTATTGATTACGAAATTAATTTATTATGAACTCGATTATATGTTTCCAAGGCTTATGAAAATATAATGGCATTTTACGGAATTTCAAGGGATATAATTTCACGAAAACATTTTTTGTCCGGAATATCCGAATATAATATATTAATATTATAAAATTTTTTACGGAATTTCCATGTGTACTACGAAAACAAAAATAGAATTCGTTATAAGAATTTGTTATATTTAATAACTTAAGTTTTAAAACAGTTTAACAAAATCACTAATAGTTTCAAACTCATATCGTTTCAAATTTTTTTTAAATATATATGTTACGATTGTAAATTGAAATCGTTCCAAATCAAACAGCTTTAACCATTTTAATCGAAAACTCTCAAAACTGAAAAATTGTAGACTAAAATTGTTTCAATTGGACAATTTCATTAATAAGGAATTTAAATTTCATCATTTTCAATATAAAGCCTTCAAAAATGTACAATTCAATTTTTAATTTAAGAATCTCGAAATTCAAACATTTCAGGTTAAGATATCGAGAATAGGATAATTCCAGAAGGTTAACAATGCAATATGTTCAGATTATAATTTTGACAAACTGAATCATTTAAAATGGGAAGAAATCAAATGGTTTTATTTCTAATTAAAAGCATTCCAAATTGAACAATTAAACATTTGAAATTTTTTAAATTAAACAATTCTTAATTCGAACCGTTTAAAATTTGACAGTTTGAATTTTAAAACTAAACTAAACGTTTCAACGACGTAGCTTTTGAAATTCTAGACTTTGAAATTATTATTACTTATAACATAAAAAATGTATAACTTAATAATGAAATTCATTAGACTTTATTAGCTTTCATATGAACACATCATTTAGATCTTTTATTTAAATTATTCATTTTTTCATATCTTTAACTAAAAAAGGGTAACTTTTAAGATGTTAAATTGATAGTTAATTCTAAAAAAAGAATACAAAATTCGAAATTGTTCTTTTAACCTTTAAATGTTCAAAATTTTGTAATTAAAATAATTCAATTTTGAATTCCTAGTTTCAAAAATCTTCTAATTTTTAAGGCTTTAATTTGATAAATTATTGTCTTTATTTTTCATTGTTTTGAGTTTAATATGAAGGCATTTAATTTAAAACCCCCAAAAAATGTATACGCCCTCACAAAAAAATGATATCCTTGGCAATCCCTAGGATATCTTGGCGATGTATTTTGTCCCACAAATCTCCCGGGATAAACTTGGCATATTCCAAAGGATATCGAGATTTCCGCCCCGCACGATATCAGCTCAATGTCCTATGTGGGATATACACAATTTTGGCAATGGACTTTAATATTTCTGAAATGCATACTTATTAAAATGTGTAAAATGCCTGAAAACATCAAGATTCACAAAGATCAGTTTGACAAGAAACCATTTTGTACAAATCTCGAATATTCAGTATCTTTCAACATCCTATCTCTGTACAATTAGAAAAAAATTATTACCGCGAATAATTTCCATAACCAATGACAGCCTACTTACAATAAAAAAATAGTTACTTTCTAAAAATTTTAAAGTTAGCTGTTATTGTATCTGTAAAATCTAAATTGCGCAGTTTAGAGGTCGCACTTTTTAGGGGCAAAATCAGTTTTTATTATAAAAAAATCAAAATAATAAGACAGCGTTGGTTTGTATAATATACATGAGAATTGATTATAATTTGGCACGAACCTTCGAGAAATTATTGACTTTTGTTTAAGTGTCACATAATACTGCGCGACAGTTTTCGCGCACTGACAGCCATGATGGAATTTACATAAACATAAATTGAACATAAACATAATTGACAGTAGATATATCTCAATTTTCATGAATATACTAAATTATAGAATTGGAATATCTTGGCAGCATCCTTGCAATATAAAATTGGAACATTAAATGGATATCCTGAGGATATTCTGAGATATCCTTGGGACATTCCAGGGATATCGAAATTTCCGCCCTTTACGATATTATTTGCGATATCCCTAGGATCTCCTGGGATATGCCCAGGATATTATGGGAAATAAATGGGATATCCCGCCGATATCTCATGCTCTGAGGGCGTTTATAATTGAAAATAAAAAAACTCAGAATAAGAAATCTAAAATTATTATATGCATAAAAATTATTAAAATAAAAAAAAAGAATTAGGAATATTAAAGTCGAAAATTATTAACTTTAAAAGTCACAATCAGCACTTTCAATATGAAGTTTTTGACAGCATTGTCAATTTTGAAATTAGAAACCTCCAAAAATTAAGACATTTTAAATGAAATATGTTCTAATTTTAGCTTTTAAAGCAAAAAAATATAGTTTTGTGGCTTCAAAAGACGCATGATAATAAAGTCATAAACTTTCATAATAAAATTATAGAAAAAGTCGCGAGATTAAAAACAGCGAAAAGCGAGCGGAAACATCGGGGCTTTAATATGGACAGAATGAATCAATGGTAGATTATTGTATATAATCAAGGGATTAACCACTTGAATTTTTCATGTGCACTATATTACAAGATTAAAGGATCACAAGAGATACAGATACAGGATTAAAATACATGGTATTACGTAAAAATTACATGAGGTTACACAAGATTACATATAATAACGTGATATTATACAAGCTTACATGATATTACATAATATTAATTTGAATTACACAAGATTAGAGAGAGATTACACAATATTTAATGGGATTAAAATCTAAAAATGCAACTGAAAAAGAGATATTAAAATTACTTCTAATGTAAAAGACTGCGTCGCATACTTCAAAATAATGTAAATATTTAATCTCCATGATTTGAAGAATTGAAATTATATCATCAGTCATGTATTATGATAGAAAAAACATAGTTTTGTATGAAAAAAGTCAGATTTGTAAAAAATAATTATTTCAACCATCTTTTTAATTGAATTTCTTTAATAAATCATGGCTTATTTTATCAGGAAAGACATTCACTGCAACTCTGCTGTTTTCAGTTTTGAAGATGAGTAAATAATCTTGAAATATATTTATTTGTTTCAAAACTGATTAAAAAATTTTTTTAACGATTTTCTTTCAAAATCTGACTTAGTGGAGGTTTAAAGAATATTTTCTTCTAAAAAATAAGTCATCAATTATTACAATTCAAACTTTTTTCTAATTGGCATAAAGGGATAGTGAAAACAAATTTAATTGCAAAAACATTGTTAAAATAATGTTTTCCATTTAAATTAAAATAATTATTAATATTATTTTGATTTTTAATATCATAGAGAAACTATCTTTTTAAGATATCTGTTATTTGGCACTGTAACAACCTTAAGTTATTTACTTACTTCTCTACTTACTTTTGTGTGGTTAACCCCTCGTATCTAATAATTATAATAAGAATTGGATTTTATACCTGTTTTACAAACTCTTTTTCACTCTGTTCGATGACGTGAGCATAAGTATTTCCCATCATGGCAATCAACATATTGAGCAACAATATTGGCACCAACACCATAAAAATGGCGAAGACCGTTTTGCTCAGGTTGGGATAGGTTGTGTAGCTCAAGTCCGAATACTGAAAACAGCAATACCCAAGGGAATTTAATACCAACTAAATGACTAGGGAGGATCATAATTTTGAAACAGTAAAAACGATAACCCAGTTATGTCCTACGCTTTACTCGCGAGGCAAACAGTCGTGCTTCCTGGGGTGATTTCTGAAATTTACAACGTCGTACTACAGTAATCGACAAAATGAATTGCTTTACTGGATAATTTCTGATCCAACAACACAATATATTATCGGTTCAGTGAGCACAAGCAACTGTGCGAGTAAGATTCATATTTATTTCAAAATTCTATTTATAAATATAAAAAAGTTACTTTTAAAATAAACCAAACGGTGTTTTTTCAACAACAAAAATTGTTTAAGCAAATTGACAATAATTGAACCGATCAATCACGATTTCGGAGGATGTAAATTACTACAAAATATTATCTTTTAGAGGCAGAAGAGGATTATATACCCAGATATCTGAATGTATAGGGGATTATGATAATAAAGCTATTATATGATCGCACATAAAGATCTTACACTATAATCACCGAGGGTTATCTGAAATAACGCCATCCAAGTTGAGTGGTAAGAGTGAAAGAGGGTTGATTTCACTCCTGGAAAGCCTTTGTAGAGAAAGTAGAACGACTGGGAAAACCCAAAAAGTACAATTGTATATATGATACCAAACGTTAGCATGTCTCCTGTTATCATACTGTAGACCATTGTGACAAATGGGCCGGTAAGACGAACTGCCCTGTAATTGAAAGAAAACAATATTATTTTCTATTTTATTAAAAACAAGATACGGAAAATTTAAGCTTTCTAACTCTATTTGCAAGATTTTACCAAGAGATTTACAACAATCTACAATGTATTTATTAACATATAACCTAATTTAAATTATTGAAATAATATATTAAAAATGCTTCCTTTTCTATACATAACTCTTTTCTAAGAGATTTACTCATTTCTTTCAAATATGTTATTAAGAGAGAAGAATCTTTTCAGAAGAAACTTTTTTTTATTTTCGATTAGTCAAACATGGGACATGGACAAGTTCCTTCTTTCGGAGAATATACTAATTTCTTTGATAAAGAAATAATATGCAATTTAATTTTGAAATGTATTAGATAGAAAGTAAATGCTGGGTCGGAAAAATAAGGTACAAAGTTCTATATTATAAGATACGAATCTGTATTCATTTTTCTTTTATTCGAATAAATTTCTTCTCTCAAAGTTATCCTGATTTAATTCTGCAATAGAAATGCACAATCTATTCCTTCATAATTAAATATCGCAGTAAATCTTGAAATATTAAACCGTTACATATCATTCTTATTATCAACTTTAGATCAAAACGATCCACTTTTGCAGATCCAAAATGGATTTTTATACAACTTCTCAACAACTTCCTCAACAACGACTCACATAATATTTCTAAAATAAGGAATGATTGTGAAAACTTTTAATTTCAGAATTCATAACTTCCTAGAATCAGCAGAAAATTGTTTAGAAAACATTGAATTAAACAAAAAACGCACAAATTTTACAAAATAGTTGCATTCTTTAAAAAAATATTAATTTCCAACCAACTATATTTTAATTTTCGATAAAAACGTACATTTTTAACTTGAATGACAAATCCTAAACTGAAAAAATTAAATTTTCATCACAAAAAATTAATTTTCACCAAAAAAGAACGAGTTTTTAACCAAAAAGTAATTTTTAACGAAAAAAATTAAGATTTGATATTAATAATAAACAAAAAAATGAAATTTCTACCAAAACAGAGGAGTTCTCAAACCAAAAAGACCAATTTTTCACACAGAGTTAAATTTTCAACCAGAAGGAATTAACTTTCAACCAAAAAGGTTGGGTTTTTAACCAAAGAGATGAGAACTCTACCAAAAGAGATGGAGTTTTAACTAAACTGATCACTCTAGTGACTCTGATGAATGAAATCGATCAATTTTCTTTTAAAAAATAATTTCTTTCTAAGAAAGGGAATAAAAGAGTTCTAATTTTAACCAATGAAACTTGATTTAAAAAAAATCAATTTTGAAGAATAACAAATGCATTTAAACGGAAGAGTTCAACTTTTAAACCAACAGTTACATATTTTACCAAACAGAACTTTTTATTCAGAAATATGAATTTTTAACTAAAAATGGAAGAATTAAATTTTCGGTCATAAAAATTAATTTTTAACAACAAAAAAACGAATATGTAACAGTATAGTGGAATTTCCAACTAAAAGAGATAAATTCTTCACAAAACAGTTAATAGTTGCTTTTTACAAAAAAAAAAATATTTGTCGTTTAATTCAAAACCAATTGATTTATAACAAAAAAGGTCAAAGTTTCAAACAAATATGTAATTGAATTTTCAACTAAAAAAGAAAACATTTAAGCCAAAGAGTTAAATTGTCAACTAAAAAAGTTCATTTTTAACTAAACGTTACGTGTATCTCTTGTTTTTGACAACACTAATTTTAGCGAACTTATGGATATTTGAAGATTTACGTAAATTGTGGAATAATTTAAGACTTTTTTCGAAATCGCGCAAAGAAACTGGGTAAATTGAATTATAATGATTAACAAAATACCTTAGCCTTCTTTAATTTTTTGTTAGATGATTTAACTATTAAGGAGATATCCTTAAGTTTAGCCCTCGCTAAACTAGTTATTCTGTAACAGAAATACTAACAAAAAAATTAATTTTTTTCATAATATCGATTCTTTTTCTAAACATCAACAGTTTTATATCTTGAATTAGTTGTAACAATACATTTATGTCACAAGGATTTGAATATATCATTACTTTCAACATTTGAATACAAAAATTGATAAAATTATGTTCTTTCATAATTTGATTTCTCACTCTATTTACTGTTTTGCCCATTCTATTTTTGTTGCTTTTTCTCGTTCGAGTACACAGGTACTTATTTCCATGGATGTCTGAAAGTGCTTGCGATGTATGCTTCATTGCTGCCGTTTTTACCGAGAGGCTGTTCATTCGAAAATTTATTCCACATGATTTTTGAAATTTTTTTTGACGAGCCATTGATTCTGAATCAACTATGAGTATAGAAAATCATTGATTCCTCCAGTGAACGGCTTCTCAGTTTTCACCAGCTTGTACCTTCCATGCATGAGCTTTTTGAATTCCAGTAACTGCTGGAACCCTGCCCCACTCTTTTTACTTTCTTTCTCGAAAACTGGCAACTTTCTCAGGTGAAGGAAGTATGAGATTGTTGGCGCTGTTATACTTTTTCACTTCTCGAATAAGGGATTCTGCCTAATCTATTGATTCTGTAGGTGAGACTTATTTAAGTTATGGTCAGATGCAAACTGCTTTTCCAAACATTATCATCGTTTTCGTTGATAAAAAAAATGATTCTGCACCCGATTTGCTGACAGCGTACCGTACTGTGGAAATTACGGAATCCTCGAACCCTGTTGAATTAGAAGAAATCACAATGATAACAGATGGTGCTACAGCTCACTTCAGAAATCGCTATTAGTATTAAAAAGTGACTAAATCATCCAGCAAGAATAAGTTGCCAGCTTGGTGCAGCACTTTCATCTAATCATAAGTTAAAGATTCTCACACAGAATCTATAGGTATACAAAATCCTTTCTTCGAAAATTGAAAAAGTATACTAGTAACATCATTTATCAATCTCATACTTCTTTTATCTAAGGAAGTTGCCAGTTTTCGAGAAAGAAAGGAAAACGAGTGGGAAAGGTTTCAGAAATCAATGTAATTCAAAAAGCTCATTCATGGAAGGTAGAAGTTGGTGAAAATGGCAGGAATATAGCCTACATCGTAAGGACTACTAAATATCTATGGAAAGAAGTACCAGTGTGCTCGAACGAGAAAATACAGAAAGAACGAATGTCAAATACGAATTTTCAACAAAACCGTTGAAATTTCAACAAAAAATAATAACTTTTCCACACAATGGTGGAATTTTTAACCATATAATATATTTTTTAACCATAACAGAATAATTATTAACCAGAAATGTAATATTTGACCTTTCCACCAAAAAGAATTAATTTTCAACCAAAGTAGTTAAACTTTAAACAAAAATATGATTTTTCAATTTAAATGATGAATCTTCAACTGGAAATGTAAAATTTTCAATTAAATGATTAATTTAAAAAAAAAATATATATATTTTCTTTCTAAAATTGTTAATGTGTAGGAGATGTTTATAATTGAGGTATGGCATAACAACTGACCTCCAACAGCTGCTACTCATTGAAATTCATGACAGGTAATTGTGGGATCTAGGTACAAAAGGGGGTATCTGTCAGTGGAGCTTTGGCGCTTCTCTCGCCTTCTAGGATTTCGTGCCAATTTTGTTTCCTGAAGATTTCTAGTTTTCACCGTCCGAGATCGAAACCCCTACCAATTATGATGTTCTTTGGTAGGATTTCGAAACTTGCTAATTCACTTGAAAAAAATTGATGAAAACCGCAAACATCAAGCGCCCGTGAAAACGTGTTTTCCTATGCATATAATTTTTTTCACTATATGGGAAATACCTTCTGTAGAAAACCTCCGCTGAACTCTCTACTTTTTACCGATAACCGCCAAATAGCTATAAGTTTAGCACTGCTTTCAATATCCTCAGATTTTACCAGCCGAATCTCTATTTTCCATGAGACCCAATGTAAAGATACAGCCCATTTTGTATCTCGGGATCACCGAGCTTGACCTTATTGAATAATTCTTCAAAAACTATAAAAAAGGTAGTGCTTTTGAAAAGTCTCCGTTTAAGGACATCAGTTTTTATTATAAAATGCAACAAGAAAAAAGTGCATTTTCAAAAAATTTTGGTAACCCCAATTGATCTTGAGAATCAGATCAATTCAATTTTGCTATCAAATTGATCGAAAGGCATTTTCTATAAATTCGAAGATCTTAATAAAATTTAAAACTATCCTCAAAGCAAAATGATATTGGATGATAATGCGATATTCTACCAGTTCGAAAACAGAATTTTCGTAAATAGAATTATGTAAATTACAGGGTAAAATTGATCTTATGAATACATTTTTGTAAGAAAAGGCTTCATGTTTCATTTAAGGCAATAACATCTTCTTGTTTCCATATACATTGAATATGAAGGTACATCAACAGTTGTAAATATTACTCCTCACGCTTATATCCAGTTTGGTTTTACGATTTCTGGCATCCGCCGAGATCAATAGACCGCTTTACAAAATAACACTGATACCACTCCAGTATATCACAAGACCAACAATAAAATAAGTAATCCTGTGATGCATAGATTTTTTGTGGTAAACAATTCGTGGCTCAAATCCAACGAAATATTCCATTATTTATGAGAAGAAATGGAAACAAAAAACACGTACAAAATAAAGTAAACAGTAAAAACAGTATTAAAAACAAACAAAAAATAACCTTGATCAAAATTATATAATAAGTATCCAAATGTGACCGATATAAATTCAATCATGAAAATCTTATAATTTTCAAACATTCAATTTTGCGGTTGTGAAACTTTTTTTTCAATAATCAAAGAACACAATTTTCATGGTTCATAATAGAACATTTGTAGTATGAACTTCATACAGAAAACGATTTATTTTCGCCAAGAACCATTTACTGGGCACAAATTCTTGTATACATGCAAATGCTTGAGGCTTTTCGTTCGATAACCGAAGATAAGCAACGCTTGACTCAGTTATACAAGGAGAAAATATTGGTTGTAAAATTTGGCATCATGATATTGATTTTTACAAGAGTTCGATGGCGATCTACGATATGGTTGAGAAAATAGTATTATTACCACAGCGGTACGAAGAAATACTTTTTTCGATACTTTTTTCATATCAATTATATAAATATATTTCGAATGAGGTCATATACGCCAAAGTTTAAGATGATGATAAAATTCCTAATTCTCATAATTTTTTTAATCGCCGGAAAATATCTCCGTTCTGCTGGCCCGGAGACATGTGTTCGATTCCTGACAGCGCTAACTCCTTCTAACACGATTTTTTCTCTGTCAGCTTAGAACAAAATATCAATACCTAATAATTTGTATGTTTATTATGTATGCAATTTTTTCGCAAAACCCACCTCTAAAGTGAAGACTTCCATGCCTCTAAATGATATGCAAAGTAATTCAATCGAAAAGACCGTACGGAAAAAAATGTCGCATGCGCACTTTGAAACATGCCTACTTTGCGAATCGACGCAATGAACGCAATGGTGTGTCTAGGGACGTATGGTAAAAGTGGAACTTTAAAAGAATATAAAGAATTCAAAGAATTCAAAGAATTCTTATAAAGAATTCACGGAATTCGTGAAATTCATGGAATTCAATGAATACATGGCATTCAAGGAATTCACGGAACTCACGAAGGTTATGGAATTTACGGAATTCACGGAATTTAAAGAATTCATTGGATTCACTAAATTCTGTGAATTTAAGGACTTCATGGAATTCCGTAAATTACTGGAAAAAGATTATAATAAAAAAAGTGATAAATAATTTTCTCGGATGTCATACACGTACGCGCAGGCAATTCCTACTTATATGATAGCAGCATTTGCCTTCAGCTAATGCGCATTTCGCGCACTTGTATCACAAATAGCGAATATAATGGGTTTATAAATGGTGTATATATATATATATATAGCAACGAATTCGAATTTATTTTACTATTCCTCTTTCGACCATGGCAGGTTGCCCTATTTTCCATAGGGAGGATTAGAATTACGTAGAAACAACATAGGAAGTATATCTTTACTGTTGTGTTTTAAAACTTCACAGTCTTTACTAGGAATTTGAGAAATTTTCTTTTGGGATAATTATAATTATTTAATCATTTATCATTATATTTCTATAAACTAAGTAACTTCAAGTTTAATATTCAAAATAATAATACGTGAAATAGTGAAGTTATAGCCGAGCTCGCTAATGTCTTATTATAGAAATAAATATTGCAATATTAAATTTTAGAACCGTAAGTTTCTTCGTCTACTCGGATATGGGTCAATGCACAGTGGGGCAGTAAATATTTGTGGACAAATCAATTTTGAGCCTGTACTATTCATTTTATTTAAACAGTTTTCTATAAATGACATATTTTTTAATTTCTAAAAGCATAGTGTTTCAATTTTTCATATAAAATATTGTTAATTTTTTGTTTATTAAGAAAATTGACATTTTTGTATAACTTTTCAGAAGTACCATTTTTGAAAGATTTTTAGATTTATCAAGCAAAGTTTAACATGTGGCTAAAACTATCTAGAAATAATTTCTAGTAGGTGAGCATAATTAAAAATCATTGTTTGTTACGTTACAAATCAAATAATGAACAAAAGTGTTTTTCGGCAATAACAATGTTTAGCTCATTAAAATCTAGATTTCTGGTATAAAATTTCAGACAAATTAATGTTTTGATTACGATTAACAGCAAAAAGATGGTATTTGATATTTTTAAAACAATTTTTCAAAACAAATTACCGGTTTGGTTATTTTTCTAGGAATAGGCCTAATTTTTTCACGAAATCAACTAAAAATGTTTTTTCGATTACTCTTTGCTATAATACATTACAAACTAACTAAAATTAATAATTATTTAAACGATTTTCATTGATAATTTTGGACTTCGGATATTATTCAACGAATAGGTATAATTTTAGAATATGTGTTAATAAGTGTGATATGTTTATTCACAAAGGGACTTGGTAATGTATTTTTGATGAATTTTTCGCTATGAAAATTTGAAAATTAAGAAGAAATAATGATTATTTTCATAATTTTTATACAAAAATTCAAAGTTTGTTTATTTTTTGAAGAATAAGCTCAATTTTTGCGAAATCTACTAATACTTCATTTCAAGTGTCTTTTTGCTATGATAATATGCAAATTTACAAGAATTATTAATTATTTTTGGAATTTTCGTAAACAAATTAAGGGCTTGGCTATTTTTCAAAGCATAAGCTCAATTATTTCAAAACAGTAACTGAGAATATCTTACCAATGACTTTTTACTATGATAATTTGCAAATTCATAAAAATTAATAATTATTTAAACCTTTTTGTCAACAAATTCAGAGTTTCGCTTTTGCGATGAATAGATACTATTTTTAACGGCATCAACTAAGAATGTTATGACTTTTCGCTATAATGCTTTTAAAATTGAAAACAATTATATTAGTTATTCAAAAAGATTATGTATACAAAGAAAGTATCATATTAAGTAGTAATCGGAAAGAAATTGTTGTTTGGTTACGTAAACAAAAATTGATGGTATTTGCTAAAAAATAGACAAACTCTGAATTTGACTTTTAATATTGGTTAATTAATGAACAATTGTTTTCATTTTGGAAGATATCATTGTAAAGAGTCTTTAAAAAGATATTCTTAGCTAAATATTGCCAATCCTGAAAATTAACTTTTGTTCATTAATTTTATTATAATTTGCGTATTGATAAATCTGATTTTTTTTAAAATGGTACTTCTGCAAAGTTTTCAAAAAATGTAAACTTTTCTGATAATAAAAAATTATTTATCAAAAATCGATATACACAAATCTTATCGAAATTTTAAAATCTTTTATACAAAAAGTCCAAATCAAATAAAAAGAGTTGGCTAAGAAATTTATTGGTCCAAGGAAAGCTTTTTGTCGCGCTGTGCGTCGTACTAGATGGCGTGTAATTATCAGCTTTTAAGCTGTCGTTACTCTTGAACTAATAATAATAATTATTAAAAAATTATAACGTCAAAAAGATATAAAGTACATATTTATTCAAGATATTCCTGACGAGATTGAAAACAGAAAAAAGCTAGTCTCATTTTGAGTTGGATATTGGCCCTTACTTGAGACACTAAACATTTTTTATTCAAAAAGAAAATAAATTCAGTTGCTAGACAAAAGAAATTTACATGAACTCAATTTTCCGTCAAAATTAATTAAAATTGCCAGAATGCCGTCAATTTGAAGTAAAATTTTACATAAAAATTTCTTTGATAACAATGGCAAAATTCGCAATGGTAAATAAGTATAATATGTATTTAGCTGTTTTAATTTAAATCAACTACAGCCCTGGAAAATTATAAAAACAAACGTCGATGGAAAATGCGAGAATGTTTTCACTTTTAAGGTCTCGTAATAAATGAGGATAATAAAATTATTCATTCCATAGGGAAAACCTAACTACAGTGGGTAATTGTTAACAAAGAATACTAAAACATGTCAAATAATAATTGATTGAAATAAATTATTAGTTAACGTAGGCGAAACAATTATATATAGTTTATATATAGTGTAAAGTTTTATATATATTACCTATTTGTTTTATAGAAAAAATGTAAAAAAATGAATATTATATCCCGTGCAGAATTGTCCCCGGTTGGCCGGGCTACATTTTTCTCGAATCACCTAGTCCGGATCCGGCCGGTTACTGGCCGGTCCAACCCTGGTTAGATCTTACTGCCGGGAGCCGACTGGGCACTGGTGAGGATAATTTTTTATAGAAATTACAAATTTTTAAAGAGCTGTGACATTGTTAAAGACGTTTTTATGGATGCTAGATGAATTATTTTTTGAAAAGTATAATTTAACGATTTATTAGATGAGTGCAACAGAAATAAGCTTTTTTAAATTCTTAAAAAAAAAACATTAAATTTTTTTGAATGTTTTAACTTTTTAAATTAAACTGTTATTGATTCTCCTATGTGCAACAGCAGAAATGTTACAATTTTTATAATTTTCTCTATTTTCAGACAATGTTGAGTCTGTACACTTTCAAATTTACCGCCATGTATAGCGCCTTCTGCGCCTGGCGTTTGCTTAGAAACTCAATAAACAGTTTCAAACTTTGGACGATGATGCACGTTGCACTCACGTCGTGTCATTTCTTTGAAGTTCGCAAATAAAATCGAGATCCATAATTAAAATCAACGTTATTTCAGTAATTAGTTTGAAAATTCCACTTATTATGCGGATAATTATTATTTTTAATTAAACTACTGTTGTGTACAGATTTTTTCCTTTCTTTCTTCCTAATCTAAAATCATCACGTGGTTTCTAAAATGAAAAAATTACTAGGAGATCAGTAATTATAATTTTTTTTAATTTTCTTGCCATAATTGATTCGATTAATTTGACGTTTAAAGTTCACCGTATTCTTTTCGATAAGCCTTAAAAGGCAAAACAAGTTATACCGATTTCTCGCCTGAAGCAAAATTTCTTAACCGTTTTGTGGCCGGAATACTTGACCGGATTCAGGCCGGTATTGAAGACAAGATCTGACCAGTTCACCATGACGTTTTTAACCGGATCCCGGCCATTTTCACTATCAGCGCCCGGTTGAAACCGCGGCTATCCGGCCGGAAGCTGGCCGGATCCCTGATTGGTTTCCTGCACGGGATATAATACTTGAAACTATATATAAACTAGATATAATATATCCGCATGGGAAGAAACTATACGTGTTCATGAATTAAAAATTTTGTTTCGAGTCTTTGTACTCTTAATTAATGATTATTCACTGTAGGTAGGTATCCCCTATACCTAAAGTTTTTATTACAGACCTTCAGTCATTCCAATTAATAATCCAAGACATTTCATTAAATAGGAATGACTGAATTTTGTAATGAACAGTATTTCACTAATTTACTAAGTTTATATTTAACATTGATTTCATTGACACGCACACTGTTAAAAAAATCTAATTGAAATTTAATATACATGTGAGTAAAATCATTCACATATACCGAACATTAATTTTAATATATCGTCATGTTGACAAATTAATATGCATGTATATTAAATACGGTAAAACAGAGTGCGTGAAAACACCAAGTTCTTTGATGCCTTCAAAACTTGTCAAATATTAAAGAATAAAGTAATAAAGTTAAATTCTTGGACTAAATATTTACTTATAATTTAAGTGCAATGTACGGGTGGAAGTTTCTCTAAAATTCGCTGTGAATGTTAGAATTTTAACGCAAGTATCGGTGGTTGGGGGTTAGGCCTCTTTATTATTTTCTTCTTTGAACTTTACGCTTTAAAACCAATGTCATTTATGTTTATCTAGGAAGAAATGTTATGCTTTATTATTTACAATTGAAAATTACTGCCAAAATGGTTTTTAATTTGTGTAAAGTGCAAATATCTGTCTTTTCTAATAAATTAGCAAAATACCGTATATGAAATTTAATATACGTAGTCTCTTAATGACGATTTCGTATGCTGAGGTTTTAAATTTAATAGACAAATGTATATTTATAGAATATTAAAATTGCACACATTTTTAACAGTGTATAATTTCATATGATGTATGATATAATACTTTTCGAGCTTTTGTACTCTCAAAATCTGAATCAGTTGTAAAAAATAACTATAGTTTAGCAGAAATTCGTTCACTAATTTATTGAATTGTAATTCCAATTTACTTATTTCAAAGTAGACCAGAACAGCGTTTTAGTAACCCGCGACTTAGTAATTCCTAGAATTATAACTGGCCGACGCCATTTCTGAGAGGGCACGGAGAGAGACTGTTGTGAATCTTGCTTGAAAAAGATCAGCAGCATAGTGGAAAGGCGCAGTGGGCGGGTACTCAGTCTATTATACTGCGCAATATTATGCATTCCAGTTGGAAACTCTTTAGGCGGCTCTGACTGTCTACGTTTCGATCCCCCCGATTTATTAACCCCGAGGCAACCCCAGACATTGTTACTAATCTGAGAATTTGGTGTAACTTATTTCGATCACTGAATCACTGAATGAATTACCAAATCACGTTTAGCTACAAAACATTTGTTTTTTTGCAACTTATTTAGATTTTGAGAGTACAAAAGACATGTTTCTTACGAAAAAATTATCCAACTGCGTTGACCAAACTATTTTATGATAACAGCATAAAAGTTTTTCGTGCAACAAATTTTTTTTTTAGTCAAACCAAACAGTTTTCTCACGTCAGAATAATGCATTTAAAGAGTTTTAGGTTGGAAAATATAAAATATGACTTTTTAAGTGAAAAATTGTAGAAGATAATGCATATGTGTGCAAATTTGAAGAAAGATTAGAGGCATTTAAGTTACCAGGTCAGGAAATATCGATACCTCCCATTGAAATAATTCTTCCTACGCGACTCTCATCTCCAGCACTCGCGCGTATACATATGTATGGAGTAAATAAAAAAGCTCGACTGGGTCTGCGTCTGATCGAGCAGTGGAAAGGGGGTTTTATGGGTGGATAAAAATCCTCCAACCTCTTTTTCCATTTTCCCTTTTCGGCAACGAGTACTTCTCTCCACGTGCATTACGTTTCTCTGCCAATAAAGGCACTGTCGACATATTTCTAAAACCCTTGAAAGAAATAATTCCTTCCTGCAATCTAAGCAAAAAGAAAAAGTTAAATTCTCTCTATTTCTAAAACGTCTTCCTTCACGAACTTTTATATTCTCCGTTCAAATTTGTGACCTTTTCTATAAAGTAATTCTTTAATTATATAGATACAAGCTTTACATGACTAAAACGAATTATTGGAACTATTTTAATTGTACACGGTAATATATGAGATTTACTTCAAATAATACAAAGGCCTTTCCGATTGCCGGAACGAGTAATCCAAAGCAATTAATTTTTTCTACAAAATATCTGAGAGAACGTCTAAACATTTTCGTTTTTTTTAACTGATAGAAATTTAATGCTGATATTCATAACGTCAAAAATAGAAGAGAGATTAGTTTGAATTTCCTCTGGATAAGATTGGACTTTTTTAAAAAGCTATGCATTGTGAATATTTCATGAAATTTATTATTTTCGAAATGGAAGAGAATGGTTTATTAATTGAGAGACTTTAATAACGAAACCTTTTTCATGCATTAGCCGTTTTGAGCATTTTTTTAACGAAATATTTGCAGATTTCGAAAAAATGTATGCGTTTTGATTTTTGATAAGAAAATTTAGTTCATTTTCTATTTAACGACAATACTGACTTTTTTTTTTAATTTTCAGAAGTACCTTTCTCTTAATATTTTCAGCTTTATCAAAGAAGGTTTAATATATGTGTTAAAACTATCTAGAAATAAATTCCACTAGGTGACAATAATTTCTAAAAACATTTTCTCATATTATAGACAAATGAATAAGCAGAAGATATTCTGCGGGATTGGCAATATTTAGCTCATTCGAATCTAGAATTTTAGTAAGGAAATTTGAAAAAAATTAATTTTTTATTATGAATAATTGAAAATAGATGCCACCTGGCAATTGTTTAAATAATTTTTATTAAAAAATTCATTGTTTGGATATTTTCATATATTTATTATTTATTACTTTTTTATTATTTATTACTTAATTAATAAACAAATTCAGAGTTTGCATATTTTTTAGCGAATACGCGAAATTTTTGTTTGCGTGATCAACTAAGAATATTTATGTCTATATCTATGATATTTTATTTGTTTATAAAATCTGTATGAGAAATTAATAATTCTTGACAATGTGAAAAACATCATAGCGATAAGGCATCGCAAAGAAACTCTTAGTTGCTTTCGTAAAAAAATTGAGCCTGTCCATTGAAAAATGTCTAAACTGTCAATTTGTTTCTAAAAATTGTTTAAATAATTGATAATTATTGTAAATTTGTAATTTATCATAGCAAAAAATCAATAGGCGTAATTTTGTTTACGAAATCAACTAAGAATGTATTTTTCAATGTTTAAAAAGAGCCAAGCTCTGAATTTGTTTATAAATATTTTTTAAGTAATCAACAATTGTGGTCAGTTTTGGAAAGTATCATAGCGACAAGTCATCGCAAAGACATTTTCAGTGGCCTTTATAAAAAATAACCTTAAATTTTTTTCTAAAACTCGATTAAATCACTAACAATTCTTGTAAATTTACGCGTAACATAAGGTAGTGAATAAGATACTACAAGTTTTCATTAGACACGGGTGATTACACGTGAATGGAGTGAAAAAGCAGTTAGCATTACATTCACGTGTCGCACATATGTCACGCTTCAAGAAACATCGTTTCTCCCGACTGGACTCACGGAATATCGTCGACTTACGATTTCAGTAACGACATCCTGACACCATACAGGAACAAGAAGTTCGTCAAAGTGTCGTTACGCCAAGATATCAAAGTCCAGGAACGTTATAAATGTCTACGAACGACATATAACTGAAATTCTTTCTCAAAATACAAATCTTCCAGAATTCCACCAAAATCATTGCTAGTTATTTATAAGATTATTTATTATCACTGAGGGCCCCTCAAAAATCACATTTCCCTATTTTAAACAATTTTTTGTCCCCTCCATTCTTTTTCAAAATTCATCACAAAACGCCTGAGCCCCACATGGTCACACTGCCCTCCTATCTACCCCCTTTACGTCAAAATGTAGTATCTTAACAGACTTCATAATGCGAGCTTTCAGCTCAAAGCAGAGGAGATAGGAGGATATTTCACTAAAATATGGAAATAATCGGGGAATAAATTCTTAACATTTAAAAGATTTAAATTAGATTAAAATCCAAATTAAGAATCCTATTTTACGTACAATTATTAAATTGATGCAAACTCCTGTAAAACCAAGTATCCAACGACCAAATTTGAACCACAACGAACAAACAAAAAATCCTCCAATTGTAATATGAAAACAGTGACTTCCTGGTATTTTTTCTTCTTTTGTCTTTTTTATTTTTATTATTATTAAATCACAATAAAAGAACATTGAAAATAAAAAATGAAATTATATTACCAACATTTTGGTACTTATACAGTACCGTTATTAAGGCAAGAAAAATATAAACAATGGCAACAAAGAACAGGAGTTCTCTCTTTAATACCTGAAAATCGAATGAGGGTGAGTAGGTCAATCTGTTGTAAACACACTAGAAATATCTGTCATGAATAAATTTTAAATAAAGAAAGTAAGAGAAAAAATATTCATGGAGCCTCGCCGCTAAATATAATTTATCATATTGGCATAACTTTTGTTTCATTTATCCAACTCGGTTTTTAAAATAATAGATAATTTTTTCTTTAATATAAAGCATTTTCATGAATACGCCCTTTCACTAATTACATTCACTATGCAAAATTTTAACATTATCCAAGTGAAACTCATGATCAACATCAACTAATTCCCTTGCATGCCTGGCAAGAATACTCTTCTAACAGCGTCCTAAACGAAAATCTCTTTTGTGTTCCTCTATCCGAGTATTACGAGGTCTGTTAGTCTGTCCTAATTAATTCATCTTACAGATCCTGCAAGTGATCTTGTAGATAACAATACCTTTTTCAAAACCATCCACAGAATCTTTACAAAAACATAAGTTCAATAGTTTTAGAAATTTGACCATAAAACGGAAGAACAAAAGTATAAAATGAACTATATTCCTTTAACTCTTTATGTTTATCTGCGCGCAAAATATTACTCTGTTTGTTTTTGATTTCTTGAATTCTAATTGCAATATGTTTCTCAATTAACTTTTGTGGGTAATGATTCAGAACAAACCCTGATCTCTGTGAACTAAATTCTTAATTACTGCAATTTGGTTTTGAAAAGGATGAGAAGAAAAGAATTTTAAAATTCTGCCTGAATATGTATTTTTCGTATACCAATTGGTAATAATATTACTATTCCGACCCTTGATCACTTCTATGTTAAAAAAAACTGATTCTATTATTCTGCTCTATTTCATGAGTAAATTGAAGTTTTTGGTGAAAGCTATTAAAACCATCAATGACTATCTGCAACTTTTTCAGAGGAACACACAATAAGGTATCGTCGACAAACCGGAAATAAAACGGCAAAACAAAATCTAATTTCTTAAAACCAAAAAGTTCTTAATCTTTGATTACTATTTCTGCTAAAATCGGAGAAAAAACTGAACCCATGGGAGTACCAAACTTCTGTCTATAAAAAGATCCATTAAATTTGAAATAAGTTAAGTTCATGCTAAACACTATCCCTGCGGTAAAATCATTTTGACATAATCGAGTACGTGTTTTAAGATTATCCAATCTATTTAAAATTGCCTGTTCATTTATAAGATTATTTATTATCACTGAGGGCCCCTCAAAAATCACATTTCCCTATTTTAAACAATTTTTTGTCCCCTCCATTCTTTTTCAAAATTCATCACATACTGCTAATATACAAACGTTTTTTTATTAACAAAGCTCTTTGGCAAGTGTAACACCTTGTTTTGGGTAAATTTGAATAAATTAAACAAAAGTTATGCTAATATGATTAATTACATTTAAGGGTGAGATTCCATGGATTTTTTTTCTTTTGCTCTCTCTATTTCGGATTTATGTATGGCAGATATTTCTAATGTGTTTACAACAGATTGACATACTGATCCTTATTTGATTTTCAGGTATCAAACAGACAAAACCTGTTATTTTGTGCTATTGTTTATATTTTTCTTGCCTGGATAAGGGTACTGTATGAGTACCCAAACGTTGGTAATATAATTTTATTTTTTATTTTCAATGTTCTTTTACTGTGATTTTTTTTATTTTTATCTGAAATTTTTGTCTTTAACAACATTTTTTTGGATTACAGATTGGAGCATCTTTTGTTTGTTCGTTGCAGTCCAAATTTGGTCACTGGATGCTTGTTTTTTACAGGAGGTTTCATCAACTTGACGATTGAACGTTAAATACAATTTTTAATTTGGATTTTAATCTAATTCAAATTTCTTAAATTTTAATTTAGCTGACACTAATTGGAGGTCATTTCTACAATATTATGTTTTTTAATCAGATAAAAGTTACATATTGTCCTGAGGTGTTCAGAAACGTTAAATTATGGCGTGATATCAATAAAAACTGAGAAGCAGTATTCTTCAGAAAAAATTTTGATTGAATTTCAAAGAAATAATGTTTTAGCTAAAAAAATATTTTTCCTGGATAACAAATTTCGAGATTTCTCCTTTCACAGTAATTTTTGCAGCAGAAAATTTCAACATACTTTAAATAATTTCAAACTCTAGCTACTAAATTTATTTATGAAAGATGTTTCAAATCATGTTAATTTTTTTATGTCAAAAATTTACAGAATTATAAGTGAATTAAAATAACAAACTTTCGATTTTAATTCACCAGCAAACTAATGTTCAAGCGCAAAATTTAAATTTACATAGGTTCTTTGAATAAGGACATAAGGATCCTTGGTTTGTAAGTTTGACGGACATACAAATTCCTGATTCAGTTACAGATATCTCAGGTTAGGTCAAGGTTTCAGTAACCGTGTGATAAAAAGTAAGGCAAAACAAATGATCGAAATAGTAAAAGATGTTGAATCAAATATACAAAAATTCTTATTTTGTATCAGCAGGATTTTCGAAACGAGGTGTTACACTTGTCAAAGAGTTTTTTGATAAAAAATGTTTGCATGTTAGTAGTATGGATCTTAAGATTTCTGAAGCTTTCATGATGACGAAAGAATTCCTTGGAAACAACCCTGATATAATTTGTATGCGTGTTGATAAAGGCAGTATTACTATTTGTATGTAAAAATCAGATTATGTTAGGGATACGGAGAAGTTGCTCGCTAATAATGATACTTTTAAATTATTGCATGAGGATCCGTTAAAAAAGTTAAAAATAGACACTTTTAAGATGCTTGACAATTAGAGAAAGAAAGGACTTGTGGGAAAGTGTATAAGATGGACTGATATTAATACTGAAGACACAGTTTTTGCCAGATGTTATGGTTGGAGAAAGATTCACAAAGATGTCTATCCATTTAGAATAGTTATGTTAACTATTAATACTCCAACTAAACTTTTGGAACAAAATGTTAATAATGTAAAAAATAGCTGGGAATTTCAAAAAATGGTACTCTAAAAAGGGTTCCGAATGATCATGTAATGATTTCTTTCGATATTATTGCAATGCTTCCAAGTAAACCCCTTGATTTAGTTAAACAGACAATTTTAAATAGATGAGATAATATTAAAACACGTACTCGATTATGTCAAAAAGATTTTATCGAAGGGATAGTTTTTAGCATGAACTCAACTTATTTCAAATTCAATTGATCTTTTTATAGCCAGAAGTTTGGTACTCCAATAGGTTCAGTCATTTCTCCGATTTTAGCTGAAATAGTAATGGAACATTCAGAACTTTTTGCTTTTAAGAAATTAGATTTTGTTTTGCCTTTTTATTTCCGGTATGTTGACGATACCTTATTGTGTGCTCCTCTAAAAAAGTTGCAGATGGTCATTGATGCTTTTAATAGTTTTCACCAAAAACTTCAATTTACTCATGAAATAGAGCAGAATAATAGAATCAGTTTTTTTTCAACATAGAAGTGATTAAGGGTCGGAATAGTAATATTATTACCAATTGGTATACGAAAAGTATATATTACGGCAGAATTATACATTTCTTTTCTGCTTATCCTTTTAAAAACAAAATTGCATCAATTAAGAATTTAGTTGACAGAGCTCCAGGTTTGTCCTACTTTTCTTTTCACACAAGAAATTTAAATATTGTTAAGAATATCCTTTTTTTGAATCATTACCCACAAAAGTTGATTGAGAAACATATATATCGATTAGAATTCAACAAATCAAAAACAAACAGAGTAATATTTTGCCCACAGATAAACAGAAAGAGTTAAAGGGATATAGTTCCTTTTATACTTCGTTCTTCCGTTTTTTAGTCAAATTTCAAAACTATTGAACTTATGTTAAAAAAGTTCAAAATCTAAACTATTTTCCGTATACCATTTAAAATGCATTCAGTGATTACTTTTTGCAAATATTCTTTGGATAGTTTTGAAAAAGGTGTTGTCTACAAGCTCACTTGCAGGATCTGTAAGATGAATTACGTGGGAAAGACTAAAAGACTTATCCATACTCGGATAGAGGAACACAAAAGTGATGTTCACTTAGGGCGCTGTTATAAGAGTGTTCTTGCCAGGCATACAAGGGAATTTGTTGATGATGATCATGAGCTTGACCGGGATAATGTTAAAATTTTGCATAGAGAAAATAATGAGATAAATTGTGTGTTTGTGTGTGTGTATGTGTGTATGTGTGTGTGGCATGAGATCCATGATATTAACAAAATACATACATATAATATTTAGGAAAAGAAGCAGATTTAAAAAAGAAAGACAAAAGATACGTTGGAATAATATTAGGGTGAACTTCCGATTAAGGTTCACCTCCAAAATCATTCACACTGCGTATATCTATGTATTTTGATGCGCTGATTACGAATATGATAGTATAAATTGGCGACTAGGCGATTTTCATGGTGAAACCATGAAAAACCCATAAAAATCATGGTTTTTGGCGTTTATCTAAGGCAATATGCAAAATTGGAAAAAATATTTTAAACAAAACTTGTAGACCTCATCGAAATACATATTTTTTGTTTCAAGCATTTTTTTCTACGAGTGATCGTTTTCGAGGTATGTACG